>CM024720.1:36796447-36863947 GCA_014182545.1 Eucalyptus globulus
CCTAGCAACATTGTGCCCAATTGATAAAAAATAGAGGCTTTCATAGAGGACAAAAACACTGTACATTAGAAGAGAGACAAATGGAAACTAAAACATATTTGATTTTTTTTTTTTCGTTTGCAACTCAACATTTTGAAGTTATCCCAAACAACGAATTATTTTGATTTTTAAAAAAAGAAAAAGAAAATATTTAATTGATTGCAAAATTAAAATTTGATATCCATCTCATTTTTAACAATTAGGGGTGTACGCAATAGTAAAAGTCAAACAGCAAAATTAAAATTTAAGGAAACTGTTAAAGTATATTTCACCCAAAACATTAAGACTAGATGGAATTAAAAGCACATCATGTATAAAAAGAATCCAAAATAGTAGCAACAGGAGCTCAAGTTCCTCAAACAACTCCATTATGTCTACTCCAAATATACCATGTGAGACAAACCAGTGTGGTACTCTCAGATTTCTTTGGAGCTGAATAACCCCATTAACATTCCAACTACTAATAGCATGTCATAGGATGACTAAAACATCTTTGAAGAGCTGAAGATATGACTCCATAGGTTGAGAGAGAATGAATCCACAATGAAAGAACAGAGAATTCACCTGAAACACAATGTGCACATGCGCAAAAGAAGTTCCTCCAGATATAACAAAAGGCAATAGTTCAAGAAATGCACATATTTGCCACTGTCTCCAACATTTTTCCATCATCAAAGATTTATTTCTATATTCCTCCCTCTTTGTTTGCTTGCAAAATTGTCATGCAATGAATCTTTTACCTAGAGTTCACACCAGTCGAGGTTGATAATATACAACATAAAGCATTATAGTTTGATTTGGAGAATATTTTGACGCGTGGCAACACATTTTATCACAGTGCAATTGACTCCGTGCCCTTTTTTACATAGTGTGTCAGTTCTGAGTGGCAACATTGTAATTCACTAGTATCCAATGGAATCTGCTATAAGCAAGCCTTAGGGATTTCCCGCACATCAGACAGAGGAAAGGCAATCCTCTAAAACCTCCAAAAGATAAACAGAGATTACTTCTGGATAAAATCAGAGTTAAGGGTCTGCTCACCATGACTGTCAGGAAGCTCTCCTTCCTCCATCTCATCAATATTAGTTACATCCGATGTGACACCACTTTCACGGACATCATATCTTTCTCAAAGCAGCCCCCTCAGACAGTTGGCATTGCAAGAGGGATACAACTTTACTAAGGTAGGATTCCTGAAACTTAACATCGAGCTGGTAATTCGTTCTCTCATCATTCTGCAGAGCTGTCAAGAAGGATAGCGCAACCTGGAAAAAAAGTGCCTCAGCTAGCTGTGCAAGTTATGAAAAATCAAAGAAAGAAGCACATATTGACTTATTGGCACCTTGTAAGCACACCATTGTCCCAGCTCACCAAGAGCATAATTGATTGCTCTAAGCTTTTGTATTAAGTTAGCAGCACCATCACTCTCCGTTCTTTCAGAAACACCATAAACTTGCGCAGTTCTTCCTTTGCACCTGCATCACGGGCACCCATAAATTGCCACTTGCTTCTCCTAGAACTGGGTGTGCAGCTTCTTCAGCTGCCACTTCCATTTTGTTTTATTTGCTCATGGAGGGACCACAAACTAGCCGCTTTATCATACTCCCACGACAACTTCAGATGGCATTGGAACATGCTTTTCAGCTCCTTTCGATCTTTTATGGTACAGACAACAGAATCAAGCTTGCTTTCAAGATTCCTAATTTTGATTGCACAATCCACTTGACTTGAAAACGCCTGAAATATAATAGAACCAGTAAGTTTTACTGCTATGAAATAAGAATGTACTTACATATAATTCTCAATCTTCAACTGCTCCAGAAAAGGTACTATCTCAAAAAAGATAGAATTGTCAGAGTAATATCTACTTTTATATGTACCCTTTAAATTAACAGGTGAAGCAGTCATTCAAAAACAGGCGGTCTCTTCTCTTTGGGTGTGGTATGATAGAACTCAGACATCACCAAGGAATATGGATGTTTCTTCACAGCATGATGGCATTCGTCAATATAAGGAGATTTATAGCTTCCATTTTTTATTATACTGTGCCTTAGGATGTTCAACAGTATTTGAGCGGTCATCACCAAAACCTGCAATGGAAGGAAAGAGACCTCAAAAATGGCAATCATCACCATCATAACTGAAAAGAAAACCAAGAAAGCCTAATTAGATAAGCCTATTTTGCTAAATAAATGGACCTACAGGAAAAGACCTAAATTTCCTAAAATTGGAGAAATAAAACAATGAGCACTGTTTGTGCTGCAGTTCTGTAATTAAGCAGAATCATTGAGAAAGTGTCTCTCCTCAGCCTCCCCCCTGTGAAGCAATAGGGCTTTCTAATATTCTAACAATTTTTTTTTTTTTTTGTTGGACCTTTGTGTGGGATAAAACTCTTACCATTGACCACCTCAGAAAAAGAATTTTGTTCACATCGATTGATGTTGCATATGCAATTAATTCAATTACTCTGCTGGTCATCTTTCCATTAATTACAATTAGACTTTCAACTCAGGGAATATATTCCTTCAGAGGTGCACCCAGTTGGAAAATAGAATACATTAAAAGCACTCGGGGAGGCCAATCAATTCATCTCTTGCAATGCCTTTATGGATGGTTCAATCTCATAGAAATCATGTAAAAGGTTGCACCACCTTGTTGTGGGTGGCATATTTGGAGAGCTAAGCAAAATATTGCTTAAAGGAATGAAGCTTCTAATGCAAGTGTTTTGTCTTCTTTGATCCAGCACTTTCTACTAACTAATCATATTGCTGTTTTTCTCTATCCAAATAAAAGATGTAAGGGACATCGAAGAGCATGTCTGGAAGGCCTCACTACATACTCATCTGCTAAAAAAGTCATGTCTTTACCTTTATAGTTATTTCATGTAACAACCCTCGCTAAAAAAGTGAACATTGCCGAGAATTTGAATGAAAAATAAAGAAGATTGTCAAGAATATAAATAGCAGAAAAACCTGCTTTGTCTCAAATTCACGTTGCCACCGTCTAGCATCCCAAAGTCTGACCCATTTTCACCACAATAATGACCAACTTGGTAACCAGTACGCTTCATGGATTACTTGGCTTGCTGAATTGGACAGAGTGAGCAGAAAAGACAACAACAAAGCATATTAGATACCACAATAGTACTATGTGCAGTGGAGCTAATTTTGATGACATAAACCAAAATTACCTGATAAACAAGCGGAACTTTGGGCACTAGAAATACAGATAGCATTTTCCTGTTTAGCTTCTGCAGATCAGCACAAACACTTTTGATGAGCAGAACAGCGATTAAGGTCTTCCCTGCCCCTGTTTCCAGAAAAGCTATTGTGTTCTTCCTTTTGGCCTGTTCAAGAACATCAACTGATATTGCCGGGCATGTTCCTCAGGAAATCTCTCCTTATGATCTTCAGGCTTGTCATCTACCCTCCCATTGCAGTCCTGAATATTGTCAATTCTGGACTTCTCCTCTCTGCTACGATCAGCTTCCCAAGCACCTAATCGGAAAACAATCTCATTGGAGCCTAGCGGTCCCTCTCCCAGTAGCCGTTCGCTTCCCTATCTCTCCATTCCCTCTCCCTCCCATCCCGTCGTCCAGAACCGCTGCGGTGCTCTCTTCTCCTGATGTGATCCCTATCTCTCCTGTCGAACTCATCCCAATCACGCAGCCTCTTCAGGCCCGATTGTCTTTCCTTGTCCCTCTCCCGGTGGTAAGGATTGCCTTCATCGCGTGGAGAGCGAGGCCACCGTGGGCGCCGCACCTGCTTCTCTTATTGCTCCTTTCCTCGCGAGAGAGGTCTTCTCTTTGGCTTTCCGGGTCATCGTGCCTCTGAAACCCGTTTTGCTCTCCTCCATTGCTAGAAAGGACTAAAGAGAGTCACAATCGACGAGGCATCCAGGGGCAGCGTCGACAAAAAAGCACGAGTCTCCTCCTCAGAGCTAGGAGGAGGAGGAGGGAGGAGGGGGGAGGAGGAGGAGGAGGGAGGAGGAGGAGAAGGAGGAGGAGGGGGGGAGGAGGGGGAGAAGGAGGAGGAGGGAGCGCATCGCCGCTTTTGATGCTGTCGAGAATGCGGGTCAATACCTCCGAAGAAGTCGTTGGCGTTGAGGAGGGTATGGTGGGCGGCGTCGGCGGGGTGTCGACAGCATCGAAATCGACGAAGTCAGGGACGACGTCGCAGGGCGGGAACTCACAAGCATCGAGCCAGTAAGAAGAATGGGCTCCATCCCCATTCCCCAAAGCCCTAGACTTATCCTCCTCCTCCATCTCCGGGGCGATAATCGATGATGTTCAGCGAACGGACGGGGTTTGGGATATCGATCGAGTGTTGTAGATACCTGATTACAACGAGAAGGCAGCGACTGATTCGGGTGTGCCGATCTTCTCCTCCAAACGAAGCGGATGCCCGGGGGAGAGAGAGAGAGAGAGAGAGAGAGAGAGAGAGCGAGAAAGAGGAATGCGGAAGGAAAGCGACAGGGGAGGGGCGTTGAGGGGAAGGAGAGAAGGAGAGCGCTGTTGAGCTCTTCTACGACCAGATGGAGGAGAGGAGGAGAGCAGCAGGAAGAGGAAGTAATGGAGAGAGAGAGAGAGAGAGAGAGAGAGAGATTGGGAATAGAATAGAATGGAATGGAATAATGGAGAGAGAGAGAGAGAGAGAGAGGAATCGATAGAGCCCCCCACCTCCCTCCTCCTCCTCCCTCCTCCCCCTCTTGGTTCGTTCCGTCTCTCTGGTCGAAAAAGCAAAAGTGTCAGCGAGAGAGATTCGGGGAAAAGCAGGGCGATGGTGGGGACCTTTTATGGCTCAAGCGATTGGTTGTTTCGCTATAATTCGTGCCAACACAGCCCCCAGGAGAAAAGGACTTCGCCTTTAGGAACATTTGCCATGTTGCCGCCCTTTTGTAGTGCCCCCTCATCCGTCCAGTCGCCCGCGCAACTAAATAATCCGGCAAAATGCGGGCATCTTTTAGGCTCTCTCACCTCTATTCATTTCGTAGAATATAAATAATCCGGCAAATTAGTAAATCTCCCTCAAGCTTCTCTTCCCCCTTCTCTTTATTCTTGCCCAATTATATCGCATCTTGAAATATATTCTCCCTTTTGTGTCTCATGTATGAGACCGTGTGATGCCCCCTCATGGACCCGCCTACTCTAGTCCACTCAAACAGAGAATTTCATGAACCATTTTTCTCACCTAAAACACAGTGAATTCAACGAGATCTAATAACCTATTAATACACCTCAACTTTTACATATAAATGTTTTCTTGATTTCTATTATGTCATATTATAAGAACAAATGAACAAGAATCTCTCTTAGCAGTATCCAATCAACCCCCTAATCTTAACCTTAAGAAGAACTCCAGTCTCCCGTTCGCCCGCTTCTAGAGAGTCGGACTTCTTGTCCAGTGTCCTAGAACAAGTGCATATAAAAGATTAGTGGAACAAAGACAGAAAATAGCGTAGCATAATAGGCAAATAAAACAACATAGTAACGCACTCTGTTCTACCTCAGTCACCCGTGATGCTTTAGTAAATGAACCTACTAGAGTGAGAGTAGATCGTGATCGCAGTATTGCTCAAGTGTAGGTCTTAGGAGCTGGCCCTCTCTAATTTCCATGAAAGGATGATGTACTTAGATAGATAATATAGTCTCACATATTTCAGGAACTAAAAGGAAATATCAAATCTTTATGTAGGTAACACAACCGATGAGAGAGAGAGAGAGAGAGAGAGAGAGAGAGAGAGAGAGAGAGAGAGAGAGAGAGAGAGAGATGTAACATGTCATTTGTGTTAAAAAAAATCCCATGTTAGATAATTGCTATAATGTGGAGTAGTTAATACATCCAAATTGACTCATAACTCATTAACTTGTGTGCGTGTGTGTGTGTGTTTTTTTTTAAATAGGTGGATGTAACTAGATATGTTGATGGACTCAAACTTTGGGTCTCCCTTGGCGATCTTCCCAGGGTAAATGTATTAGACTTCTAATGTGCGCTTCCAACTTATATTCGATATGAGGGGGTGTTGTGGTGTAGCAACTTGAACTTGATGACAAACTTCATGGTTGGAGTTTCAAATGGAGATTTCTTGATGTAGAAGAAAACTTGGATTAAGGGAGCAAACATAACACAAAGCTCACCTGATACACATGTAAGTTGTGTTAGACAAGTCACATAAAAAAACTAGCGTAGTATAGCTTGATGGCAAATTTCATGGTTGGAGATTCAAGTTGAGATATCTTGATGTAGTGGCCTGATGGTAGAATTCATGGTTGGAGATTCAAGTTGAAATATCTTGATGTAGAAGAATACTTGTATGAATGAGAATCATTCCTAACACCAAACTCATATGTAAGGGGAGATTATTGAGATGCTTGTGTAAGTTGTCTTAGAGAAGTCTCACATATCATAGAAAAAGTCTCACATATCGAAAAATTAGTATGATGTAGAGTAGTTATGTGACATCTCAGAATGTCACCCGATATGTATTTATTATATTATTACTCTCTTTTAGTAAGGAAAGCGTAATCGAGACACTTATGAATACCTTTTCTTTAACAATTAAAGCATCTAGAATGTAACCAACATAAACTTCTTTTGTTTATACCATATATGGGTTCACAACTTCATTACATTTCAAACAAAAAGGCAGAAATCTAAATAAGGATAAGGGACACAAGTCTAGGAAGGGGTAGGGAGACTTATCTCCATACTATATTACACTTTCAAAAGTCTGCCTATATAAACATTCTAACTAATGTCATGGGTCGATAACTTCTTCATTTGCTGCGTCCTGCTGCGTCTTTGACTTCCAAATCGAAGCTACTTAACGGACCAACTAACTCTTCATCAAGATTCCACTACTAGGTAACGAACCGGATAGGAACCCACTCCACGAAATCTCCTACATCAACTCATATCGTAGAACTATATTTAGTATATATTATTCCAGACTCTAGTTCAACCACACTACGTAAAAAACTTCATTATATATAGGGACTCCATAGTGCAAGGGTTAAGGAATGTCTATCCTACACATCTAAAATATAAAAGCGATGAGCCAAAGCCCAACAAATGAAATCTCCAATTTTAAGTTAGAAAAATCATCTTACCACTTCACCTTGTATACACAAAATGAATGCATAATCATCTAATAAATATGACACAAACATAAATAGACTTTATATTTCATTTTCATCTACCATAGAAATTGTTAGGCAAAAGAATACTCTTAAGTGCCAAAACTTGGCACAATGGAACACTTAAGTGTCAAAGGTTAAGAAAGTGACTTAAGTGCTATTTTTTTTTTTTTTTTGAAAAATGAGACACTTAAGTGCCACATTCTCACGAATCTCCTTTGGAAATCTATGTGGCATTTTTAAAATAGTTTTTCTTATTTATGTGGCTCGTCGGAAGATTGACTCAACAAATAAACATGAAAACACCGTCATTTTGGCACATTTTGAATGTTAATATAAAAATTTATTAAATTAAATTTAAAACCAATTCTTTTTTTTTTTTTTTTTAAAGACAAGGAAGGGAGGAAGAAGATGAATAGTAGGCGAAGGGCGAGGGCTTAATCTAAACCATTGTTGCCACCTCGCCGTCGCGCCGAGAAGGCGGGAGGGGTTGGCCGAGGTCGTCGAGCCTTGGTTGGGGGCGGCGACCCAGTAAGTGGTGGCATGGGCTTGTGAGCCCTTGCCGGATTTGGGGTGAGGTTGCAGCCCTCCCTAGATCCGGCGAAGGTTGCCAACCCTCGCTCGGCCAGAGCCAAGGGTCACCGCTTGCTCTGGGCAAGGGCTCGTAGGCCCTTACACCACCGATCGGCTAGGGTAATGGTGGCCCTTGACCGAGGGCTTAGCGACCACTGGCAAACCCTTCCCCACCTTCCCGGCAATAGTGGGGGGGCGGCGGTGATAGTGAGGATTGAGCCTTCGCAGCTGCTTGCTGTTCATCTTCCTCCTCCCTTTTATTATTATTATTATTATTATTATTATTATTATTATTATTATTATTATTATTATTATTATTATTATTATTTATTATTATTATTATTATTATTATTATTATTATTATTATTATTAAATTAAAGTAAATTATTTTTTTATATTAATTATGTACCATGTCAATAGCAAAACAACGTCGTTTTGGTACTGTCTAGCCACATCAGTGTGCAAAATGATGTCGTTTTGCACTAGGCTTGCCTGAAAATCGTAACGTCAGCTTTTTTGCCTAATTTTCTCTCCATTGGCACTTAACCGATCCATTCTGCTTCGATTTTAGTACTTAAGTGTCACTTTCCTAACTTTTGGCACTTAAGTATCATTTTGTGCTAAGTTTTGGCACTCAAGTGTCCTTGTGTCGAAATTGTCAACCAACAAAACTTCATTCCAAACTTATGCATATGCACACCATGTTTCACATAAATAATTTGGTTCCACACATAACCATGCATTTTATTCATTAATACTTCATCCTCCCAAACACTCCTGGGGCATCCCAACACATGGAGCATCTCAACTTTGAGACATCGTACAAACTTCCATCACAGGGCATCCTAACTCATGGGACATCTCGACTCTTGGAGCATCTTGAAATACTCCTGGGGCATCCCGACACTCGAAGCATCGTCACTCACTACTATACGGGTGACGGAATCACTTTAATCCCATTCAAACCATGATATATGCACACTTTCAAGCATAGAACACGTATCTCAACTCAACTTAATACATCCATCAAATAACTGCAAACTAAATAACACACATACATATTTTGATCATTATAGTCTGGACATTTAAATGAGTATGTTCTGAGTTTGGATATTGAGTAGGTTTCGGATATCAAAAACTAGTCAATCAAATGGGCATATTCTCAATTTGAATGAATAAGTACATTATGGAGGTAAAGTTTGAATAATCAAAAGGATAAATTTTGGTTTGATAAAAGCTCATAAAATAAAAAGAACGGATCTAATAATGAATCGACTTACAAATGGATAGATTTAGCGAGGGACATAATCAATAAATGAACGGATTCAATGATGAGTAAATTCATATTCAATAAAGTCTGTCTAAATCAATAAACAGACTTATTAATGAACAACTTCACAAATTTGCAGATTCAAAAAGTGAACAAACTCACTAATGAACAAATTCGACCAGATCACAAATGGACAGATTCTGTCATAGGAAATTCCAACAAAAACAAGTGAAACAAACTAATTTTGACTGGTAGAATTCTAATAGAATGAAACTGAACAAACATGTAATGGGTCATCGAAATAACTAAGGCGGAACAACCAGATTCTAACTGCTCAGAATGAAGTAGAAATAAGCAGAACGCACGTGTAATGGATTATCAAGCTAAATATGGCAGAATGGCTAGATTCTAACTACCCAAAGTGAGACATAAAGAAGCAGAACAAACACGTAATGGATCATCAAAATGAATATGGTAGAATAGCCAGAATCTAACTACCTAAAATGAGGTAGAAAGAAGCGGAATGAACCTGCAATGAATTATCAAGACAAAGATAGTAGAATGACCATATTTTAACTACCCAAAATGAGGTAGAAAGAACTAGAATGAACATGCAATGGGTCACTAAGACAAAGTTGGTAGAATAATTAGATTCTAACTATCTAGAATGAGATAGAAAAGATGCAGTACAAACATGCAATAGGTCACCAAGATAAAGATGTGAGAATAACCAGATTCTAACTATCTAGAATGAGGCAGAAATAAATAAAACAAACATGCAATGGGTCACCAATACAAAGTTGGTAAAATGATTAGATTCTAATTACCCAAAATAAAGTAGAACAAACATGCAATGGATTATCAAGACAAATATAACAGAATGACGAGATTTTAACTACCTAGAATGAGGCGAAAAAAAGCGAGATCGAAAATGCAATGAGTCACCAAGAGAAATATGTGAGAATAACTAGATTTCAACTACTTACATTGAGGCAGAAAGAAGCATAATGAATATGTAATGAGTCACAAAGACAAGGATGGTAGAATGACTAAATTTTAACTATCTAGAATGAGGTAGAAAGAAGTAGAGCAGTTATCCAAATAAAGATGTGAGAATAACTAGATTTTAACTACCCAAAAATGAGGTAAAAAGAAGCAGAACGAACATGTAATGGGTCACCAAGATAAAGTTGGTAGAATAACCAGATTCTAACTACTCAGAATGAGGCAGAAAGAAACAAAACGAATATGTAATGGGTCAACAAGACAATTATAGCAAAATGAACACGTTTTGACTATCATAATTACACAAAATGAACCGGAATGAACCCAAGCGAAGCAAAACGGACTTATAATAAATTATCAATCCACTTAATAATCATCCTATCCACATCAAGACTTTACTTCTTACCCAACCAATCAAGATTGAAGTAACTAAGTAGATTTAAGTTAACTTAACACTAGAAATTTCACTTACCTCGACACAATCGTAAATCGTAAATCACGAACTACCGATTGCTTTCCCCACCTTAGTTGCTCTTGAATATGAAGTTTGCTATCCAAATTCTTGGATTGAAAAGTGAAATTAACACACGTAGCTTCTGTATGAGTTTTCAGGGAGCGAAATGGGTTCTTTGGCAAGATAGAAGGAGTTTTGTTTAAATTAACTAACATAATTTAATTTCTTGCAATGTTAGGTGTAAATTTGCATGCTAATCTTCATTTTGATGTGGTAATAATGCAAAGCAAGGCCCTCGCATGTGGCCAAAGAAAATGCTAGAAGAGGATGAGTCATTTGGGGGAGAAATTATGATTTAATCCTTGGTGTCAAAATTTGCAATGAAAATATTGTTTGCTAGAGACATATGGACATGCAATGCATAATATAAAGATAAGTGGCACTTTAAAATTCTAATTAATAAATTTTGTAAGGGAAATGTAGCAAGAGAAACGTAGTCCACTTCTTACACATTTACTAGCATAGGTTATCTACTATTATTGATAATTAACTAAATTTTACACAATTTATAACACCCATAAACTATCAAGACAACAATAGTCTAATTAATACTGTTATACTATTAACACACACAATTCAATTCGAACGCTAGACTTGGGACGCACGTATGTTTATGAGAATTACCTGTTGCGTCTTTTGAAATTAATGATTTGACTAAAATTTTCACGTACTCGTCCAAATATTGAGACAAATAATACTTAGCTTAAATCCTAAGTATTATTATCACTTACGAGAATTTTGAATATTACATAATTACAAGTTAATATTACATATTCAAGTTAGCCCACAACTCATTAGTTTAAGCTTGCTGCGTGCTCCCAACATAACGCACTCCAAAAAAACCTTAGGTTGTGTTTGACAATTATGATAAAAATTCATGATAGAATAAAATATATCATATCCTATATTTGGTGTCTGTTCAAGATAAGATAAAGTTGGCTATAAGAAGGATATGACCTGGATAATTTTTTTTATAGGAGAGGTGGGATAAAAGTAGATATGATTTCTAATATATATTTAACAGATGTTATCTTTCATAAATAACAAACTTCTTAAATTAAAATTTAAAATAATATTCGAATTCTAATATATAAGATTCAAAAAAAAAAAAAAAAAAAAAAAACCAAGTCCATTTTTATGTATTCATATATTTTATATATATTCAAATTTCTTTCTATCTTCTAATATAAATTCATTATATAGATATATATCTAGATTTTATATTTATTACATATTTTAGGATTATTAGTATAATCTACTATATAATAAAATTTATTAGAGAATGATGGAAGGCAAAAAAATAAAAATAAAAAATAAAATAATTTAAAAAGCGGGGAAAAAATAATAAAAAAGCAAATAAATATGAAGTCAACAAGGTTGTTGTGAGAGATTCTTACCCTCCCAAAATGAACACTGTGTGAAATTTATCGCACTATCCGTGTCATTTTACTGTCAAATTTGTCATGCTTTTCATGAATTGTGTGCGGTGAAGATCCACGGAAGAAATAGTAGATGAAAGTGAGTGTATCGAAACGTCATTTTCTTTTGCTTAAATCTTAATTTCTATATAACAGTATATGGCATGTAAATTTTAGATTAGTCATTAATGATGTATAAATTCATCAGAGAAAGTCCAATAAATCACGAAAATAAAATAAATTTTGTCCTTCATATTTACACAGTGTGTAAAAATAATATATTAAAAATAAAAAATATTATTCATTTAAAGGCTAAAGATGTGGGCAATTTTAAAGAAAATCTAATTAACACTCAATCATCTTTCGCTGGAGGTGTGATACTGCCATCCATCAACACTTCCCACCTAAACTGAGTCCCGTCGGTGGCATCGCTCTAAGAGAGCAATGTTTGGCGTCGTTGTTCGAAAAATTCTAAACGCAAATGCACGTGTCGAACAAGTAATATAATTATGAGAAAAAGTATCATCCCACGGAGATTGATGATTAATAAACCAATTAAAAACTAAAATAGACTAATTCTAAAATTTATCTAACGGATCAAAATATAATTAAGAATAAATTAAAAATGAAATTTGTAAACTAAATGCAGTAAATCGATCGAGATAAATATGTTAGAGTATCCGATTTCACCATAATCACTAGATATGAATTTCAGATTGTTTTGGGTACAAGAACGATATCAAACATGTGATAGCGGAATTTCCTAACCTATTTACTATTCTATCTCTAGGTATAGTAAGCCTATTCAGTTTTTTAATCCACTATATCCCTATGTGAATTAAAATAAACATAAGTGTATTAAAAACTATGAATATTCCCGGCTTACAATGAGTTTTTTGGATCACCTTATTACCAAAAGCTACATAAATAATGCGGTATATCTCTATCCACGTTTAATTCATGGTTATATATTATAATGAGCAATTGCATATTATTACTTTTCAGTTTCAAACATGTACATCAGATCATTCAAGTGGTGGCTAGTCACTCAAAAGTATTAAGCACAATAATATATAACTCACATGAATGAAATCAATTGTAAAACATAAAAATCATAAAATTCACATCATCATGGTTATGCTATATCGTAGCCCTAACAAAATAAAATTAGAGCATAGTAGAAGAATAATTAAAAATATAAATCAAACCCGGCATCTTGAATCAAAGAACAAGAATTTTGTCACAACTTTGGTATTCTCTTCAAAATACTCGAAAAACTCTCGAAGAATGAAAAACGATTTAACAAAAACTTAGCTTCTCTCTCTTTGCCTCTCAATGTTCTCCCATTTAGAGGATATATCCAAGCTTCAAGCAATTGCGCATAAAATCAAGGAGTAAATCAGATGATTCTAGGATCTAATTAGAGCCAATGTCACTATCCAATTTCACTCATTCAAGATAATTTTTCTACCACCATTTATCATCATTCATTTTTTTTCTTTCTCCTTTTATTTTGAATTACTTTATGGTGGAGTTTCTCCCAAAGTCCCTCCTAATATAACATGAAAATTTCCAACCCATTGAGTATCCAAAAGGCTCATTCAATTGAAAGTTGGATAAGGAACCATAAAAGCAATTTTTCTTAATACACCCCAAACAACCATTGCAATCACTTTTTTTTTTTTTTTTTTTTGCTCCATCATTCTTCCCAAATTTCTATCATGCTTAGATAATTTTTTATCCTAAAAAGAAAATCAACGTGTTCATAGGGCATGGGACAATGATATAATTTGATAACGGCTAGGCTAAACATATATGGGTGCCAATGAAAAATTTGGTAATAATTAAGGCTCAACGGGGTGACAAGGGATAAATAAACATGGTTAGCTTGAAAGGCTCAATTGGTCCAAAAATTGCTTAAATCATTTTCTCAGATACTTCACATGAATGTTCTTTAGATTTACACATAATTCAAAAATGAAGAACTTTTAGTGCTTTCGATAAGTGGATCAACATAATCAGGATTAAAATTAACTCACACATCAATTGCAAGTTTAAATAAAATTTAAATTTTCCTAAGAATTGTAAAAATTCACAACTAAAAAGGCAATCACGATAAAAAAATTATCCAAAAAAATAAATTTGTCTTGCCCCCCCAAAACTTGAATGAAGTAGTGTCCTCAACGTGAAAAATAGAAAGAGGAAGAAGAAAACTCCCCTGATTGTAGGATATGTCCATAGATGACCTTGATGATTAAACTCTTGCAAGATGATTCCTAAAAAATTAATCTGGATAAAACAGATAAAAGTTAATCTCTCTTTTTTTTTTTTTTTTTTTTTTTTTGCAAAACATAAACTTAACAAAAAAAAAACATAATTAAAATGCTTGGGATGCCTCCAAAGAAGCGCTTGCTTTATAGTTTTCAGCCAAACTATCTTAGATATCGCTATTACGGAAGATGAAGTTCAATGGTGGTCTTCGCTTGTTGTAACCACCTTCAAAGTATGGCTTCAAATGTTGACCGTTCACTTTGAATGTACCCTCGGGAGTCATGCGCAACTTCAACTGTTTTATATGGGAATAGCCGTGTAGCGTAAAAAAGGACCAGACTATCTAGATCGCAACTTTCCTAGAAAAGTTTAAGACGAGAGTTATAAAGTAAGACTTTTTGACTAATTTTAAACTCTCTTCTAAATATGTGATTGTCATGCAATCTTTTTGTACGCTCCTTGTAAAACTTAGAATTTTCATAGGCCTCATTGCGAAATTCCTCCAATTCATTCAATTGTAATAATCTTTCTTCACCTACAGACTGCATATCAGAATTCAAAAATTTTAATACCCAATATGCTTAAAAGGAGACATTTCAATTGGAGTTTTGAACGCTGTCCTATAGGCCCAAAGTGCATCATCAAGTTTTATTAACCAATCTTTTCTATAGGCATTTACAGTTTTTTCTAAAATTCTTTTGATTTCCCTATATGAAACCTCTACTTTACCACTAGTCTGAGGATGATAAGAGGTTGCAACTTTAGGCGTGACTCCATACTTAATCAAAAGTGCTTTAAATTGTTTGTTGTAAAAATGTGTCCCCTTATCACTTATGATTGCCTTAGGAATGCCGAATCGGGTAAAAATATTTTTCTTCAAATATTTGACCACAACCTTAGCATTATTAGTTGGCAATGCTACAGCTTCTGCCCACTTAGACACATACTCCACATCCACTAAAATGTATAAATTTCCATAAGAAGGTGTAAAGGGTCCCATGAAAATTAATACCCCAAACATTAAATAATTGACACACAATAATGTTGTTTAAAGGCATCTCATTTTTTCTTGAAATATTTCTAGTTTTTTGACACCTATCACATGAAGCTACATAGGAGTATACGGGTGCGTTTGGTTGGACTTTTGGGGAAAGCCATTGAGAAAATGCAAATGACTTTAAGTTGAAGAGGTTTTTCAGAATGCAAATTGCGTTTGGTAAATGATAACATAAAAGTCCCTTGCGAAGTACCTTTAGCCAAAATTGTGTTGGGATAGGTTATATTTGTAAAAGTCTTTATTATAAAATAAAAAAAACTTACTAGTGAAGGGGCGGCGCGACCGGCGGCCATCGTCGGTGGTTGCTAGACCTCGGGCGGCCCCCGGAGACCACCGGCGACCCGGGCGAGACCCTCGCCTGAGGTCGCGCGGACCTTGGCAAGCTCGCTCCCGTGGTCGGGCGACGCGCCCGCGACCCGAGCGAGACCCTCGCCTAAGGTCGCACGACCTCGGCAAGCTCGCCTGTGGTTGACGACCTCGGTGAGCTCTCGGCTGGGGTTGCGCGACCCTCGGCGCAGCGGCCCTCGCCCGGGGTCTCGCGATCCCCGGTGAGACAGCTGCTTGGCGCAAGCCGCGGGCAGGTCGCGCGACCCTGCGATCTCCCGACGACCAAATGGGGTCCGCCGGAGGTCGCGCGACCTCCCGCGACCAGATCTGGGTCACCCAGGAGGTCGCGCGACCTCGCGGCGACCAGATCCGTGTCGCGCCTGAGGTCGCGCGACCTCCGGCGACCCAAATCCAAGTCGCACGGCCTAGATACCCGCCGGAGGTTGCGTGACCCACCGGCGACGGTCGTCATGACCGTCACCGGCCTCTCGCCGGTCCGTCGCCCACCCTCGCAGCCCCGCACAAGATGAACAGCTCAACGAAGAAGATGAACATCAACAAAGGAGATGAGCTTGATGGTAGAAGCCAAAGCCAAAGCTGAAAGCCCAAGGCACCCCAGAGGCTGCCTTGGGCTTTAGCCGAGAAGGCTGGTCTTCGCACTGGGGATTTCTAAAAAATTTCCCAAACGCCTAATACTTGGCCTAAAGGCCTTTAGGTGTCCAAAGATACTTGGGAAAGCTGTTCCCAAACGCAGCCTACATCTTTTAAAAGTGTAGGCCAATAAAATCAGATTGTAAAATTTTAGCTGCAGTTTTGGTTGTACCAAAATGGCCACTTGTCTCTTCATCATGACAATGATGTAGAATGTTTGCCTTCTCTTCATCCGGAATGCATCTCCTTATGACTGGTTCTGCACATACTTTAAACAAGAAATGTTATTCCAAAAATAATTTTTAACATCGAAAAGAATTTTTTCTTCTGTTGATATGATAATTCAGGAGGAAGAACATTACTTACTAAATAATTTACAAAGTCAGCATACCAAGGAATTTTTGTGAACTTGATGGAAATTTTTTTTCTCATCGGGGAATTCTTCTAAAATTGGTCTTACCTCTTCCTTTGAATTTGGAATTCTTGAAAAGTGGTTTGTAATTAGATTTTCCGTCCCCTTCTTATTTGATTTTCAAATTAAATTCTTGTAGCAATAGAATCCACCTGATCAACCGGGATTTTGATTCTTTCTTTTCAAGCAGATACTTAAGAGCAGAGTGGTCAGAATAAACTATAACTTTTGAGCCAATTAAATAAGAACGAAATTTATCAAAAGCAAATACTATCGCCAAAGTTCCTTTTATGTTGTTGAATAATTCAATTGTGCACGACAAGGTTCGGCTAGCATAGTATATGCTTGAAAAACTTTATTCTTCCTTTGTCCCAAAATAGCTCTTCATTGCAGAATTGCTAGCATTACACATCAGTTCAAAAGGTAAATCCCAATTTGGTGCTGCCATAATTGGTGCTGACATTAACTTCTCCTTTAAAGTGTTAAAAGTCTACATGCATTCAACAGAAAAATTAAAAATGAGCATATTTTTCCAAAAGATTAGAAAGAGGTTTAGCAATTTTTGAAAAATCTTTTATAAATGATACCATGAATGGACCTAGACTTAGAACCAGGGAAGGAGAGTAAATTTTCTGCAGGTATGCATCCCACATGGGCGAACCTAGCCCTTCAGGGACGGCCTGTTAGCAGAAAACCACTCAGCCCTTTAGTTCGAGCCTAGAGACACTCGAGAGATGCCGGGATGGAATCGTTTCTAACCTACCAAGCTGCATTTCTTGAAGGATCCTACCAGCCGGAGAAGAAGAGGAGTTTAGAAAGCCATGGAGAGATTTTCACAAAGCACACACTTTACTTCGGGGACTACGCCCAAAACATTACACCCTCCTTGCCTTATATAGGCAATAAGAGGTCACAATGACACACACAGGGACCTAGCTCATGGGTCCGGAAACAAACGGGGCACCGAAAGGGAATTATTCTCACACTATGAACGAAGAATGCGTGAACAGTACTCCCTAGCCTAGTGCTACGGTAAAGTGAACAGTGTTTTGCTACGGTGAAAAAGTACGGACTCAACGGTCACGTCCGTCTCGAGCATTGTAGCTGCAAAACCGAATCATCCGAGTTTTCTTCTAGGAGATGTGCCTCGTATTTTTGTTCAAGGGCTTCAAGGTCTTACGGTGAGAGAATCGATTCAGCCTTCGTGATGAGGATGCTTGTTCATGAGCCCAATGTGATGCTTCTTCTTCAGCCGTTTGTATCTTCATCTTCGAAGGTCAACAATTCTTGGCTGAGGCCGATTGGATGGTTCTCGCATAAAAAGATGTGTCCATGCTTTGGAATTGTTCGTAGGGGTCCCGGGACGAGAGGTCCTCCAAAGCGTGCATAGGGGTCTTGGGTGGATTGGACAATGTCGTCTTCGTTTGTCATTTCGGGCTCTTGGGACGATGAGGCTTGTCTCGTATTGTCCCGAGTGCTTCCTTAGCTTCTGGTGCTAGGTCATAATGATCCCATGTAGTGGGTGCATTATTCCAAACGTCTTCGGGAATGGTCTTGTTTTCCGGCATAGGATTTCTCGGAGTTCTCGATATTCTCGTTCACAAATTCGAACAGATCTAGGATAAGATTTGTAAATCCGGGATTCTCATTTGTTCGGGTTAGGTTTATAAGATGTAGTTCCTATTTCGAGGTGCATCAAGAATACTACCATTATTTCTGCAAAAATTCCAAGGGCGTCGGAAAAATAGGATGGTATGGACTTCGAGGATCGGGTGTCATGGATCTCGGTTCTTTTTCCAAGTCTTGTTTCCAACATGTAGGATGATAGAACCAATTTAGAAATTCTAAAAGATTTCTATCACATTCTTTTCAATGTTTCTTTCGAGCAAGAATATCCTTGTGAGGTTAGCAATGAATCTTCGGTTGGGATTTCAAAGGCTATTAGATACTTATTGGTTAAGTACCATAATAACGTTTTTGAGCTGTTCGGGAAAATCATCTTCTTTCCGGATAAGAGGATGAATGAATGGATAATTCATGTTTAACCCAAAAGGATAGAGAATCGAACCTCCATTGAACTCCGAATAGGTCTACGTATGGCTTTGCCACATGTGGTTCTCCAAATTTTCAGCAAGGCTGTCGTTGGGATTTGTTGAATAATCTCTGGGGATATTTCCAGCTTTGCAAATCCCACGATGTTCTCAATTTTATATTTTACTCCATGGTTGAGCATATGGAAAGCGGCCTTTTGATATACATGTTGATCTCGGCCTGGTGCCTTTGGTCTTGATAAGAAATCAGCAAGCACATTCTTCTTTCAGGAATATGCTTAGTTTCAAAGGAATATTTTGAAAACCATTCAGCCCATCGAAGCGGTTGGGAGTTTGGAATCTGCTTTTGTTTAAACTTGGTCATCGAGGGAAATATGCCATGTCTAATTCTACCAGAAAGTGGTGGCCAATGAGGTGGAACTCGAATTTTTTTTGATTCCATTTTTGACTGCTAAGATTTCTTTGAAAGTGGAATGGTAATGCATTTCAGCTTGGGAAAACTTTCCACTTTTATGAGCACAGAGGAGTCTCTTACCATCGATTTCTTCAAAGAGGACAGCTGCCCAGTATTCATCACTGGCGTCAGTTTGGAGAATTCTTTTGCCTATTGATGGTATTTGTAATGGTGGGAGATTCTGCATAATTTCCTTAAGTTCTGCTACTGCTTTGGTCTGAGTTTTTCCCCACGGTGGGGAGTTCTTCTTCAGCATGGATTGCAAAGGGATCAGAAGTTTTGCAATATTTGGGACAAAGACCCTGAGATAATTGATTATCCCGAGAAATTGCTGAACTTGCTTTGTTGTGAAATTGTCCCTGAGGAAACTTCAATAATTCTTGAGCTATATGCGACTCGGGTAGTATGTACCTTTGCTAAGGTGCATACCAAGAAATTCAATCTGTCACGGGCAATATTCATCTTCCTTTGGGAAAGCATAATACCATGCTTTTTATGATTTCGCAAACCGCTCAAGAAGTTGACAATGTGACTGCTCATCGGATCAGAGCAGGATATCATCGATGTATACGGCCGCACTTGCTAGAATTGGTTGGAAAATGCGACACATGGCCTTTTGGAAAAGGGATGGTGCTACTTTTAGGCCAAAAGGAAGAACTTTCCATTGGAAATGTTGGTTCGGGATAGAATCCTGTTTTGGATCTATCTTCGGGATGGATGCCCAATTGCCAAAATCCGGCTTTGAGGTCGAATTTGGAATAGATGTGGGCCTTAGTTAGACCTTTGAAGAGAGAGTCTCTAGATGGTAAAGGGAATTTATCATCTTGGAGGAAAAGATTGAGAGGTTGATAGTTGATTACCAATCTCATTTTTCCTCTCGTTTCGCTCGTAACGTTTATTGACATAAAAGGCTTCACAAGCCCATTGTGAGTCGAAACTTCAATAAGGCCTTGTTGCAAGAGTTCCGAGCATTCCCTTTGAGCTAGAACTAAATGTTCTCGGCTTCATTCCCATGTGGCTCGCCTTGGTTGGGTTTATGTCTTCATTCTTCTTAAAAGGAAGACGAACAAAGAACTCGGGTTTTGCCATAAAGGATGAGGGCACTTTTGAGCAAATTCGCATGGGATTACGAACAGGATTCCAATAACTTTTGCATAATCGGATCTAGTAGACTCATTTGAATAGAAAAGAGTCTCGGATATTGACAAACTCGAGAATTGATCTTTATACCTAAGACCTTTTCCAGGGAATGATACGGTTTGGGAGATTTGAGTCATAATGTCCCACCCAATTATCAGTCTTTATTGGGAAGGTTAGATCCAAAAATTTTTGCGGTTATGGAGCACTGCGGGAAGAACTGGATAGTTACGGGAGTAGTTCGACATTTGTGGAGAAAGTATCTCCGACGCAGAATTGAAGTATCGGACGTAGGGAGTCCGAATTCTTCAGGCAGAATTTTGGTGTCAAGAATTGAACAACTTGCTCCGTGTCAATGAGAGCAATGACAGTGATAGGTTTGGCAAACTTTGAGGTGAGGATTTTAACTGGGAAGTGTGGATAATGAGTTTGGCTTGAAAATATGTCAAAGTTTGGTTCTGGGGATGATGTTGATATATGAAAAATATCTTCAGACTCTGAGTCTGACTCAGTTTCACTGGAAGTTTGGTAAGAGGGAATGGCACAAAGAGTTTGTTCAGATGGTTCTTCATCAGCGGAGAACAAGGATTCAATATCATCATTCTCAAGAGAAATACCTATTTCGTTTTCAATATGATGGATTAGATGATTCGACCTTTTCTCGCTTGAGGACAACTTTTGGCGAAATGTCCTTTACGATTGCAAATGTAGCAACGATTTGATTTTTGTGGCTTGTGCGATCCTTTCTTTTGCGTAGGTATCGCCATTTCTTCTTTTCCGGAAATGCTTGGAGCCATGTTTGGATTTCTTTATCCAAAACTTCTTGTAGTGTTTCTTTTTGCGGGAGTACTTGCCACATGTTCCATCACAGTCTTTTTTGGAGCATTTGATCTTCAACTCTTGTCGGGAGCAGGCTACTTTTAGATGTTTGTCATCTGTGTGATGTATGTTTGCACCATCTGCGCTTCAAGCATAATTCTTCTAGACATATATGGATTTCTTGCTGTATTTCTCCCAAGGGAATATTCTGTATCTGCCTTTGTTTTCCAGAGAATGATCTCTCAACCATCTGGGATAGTTCTTGCCACTGAAAAGGAGTAAAGGAGTACGTCCAGTCCAAAGCCGGATTTTGGCAATTGGGCATCCATCATGAAGATAGATCCAAAACAGGATTCTGTATCCCGAACCAACATTTCCAATGGAAAGTTCTTCCTTTTGGCCTAAAAGTAGCACCATCCCTTTTCCAAAAGGCCATGTGTCGCATTTTCCAACCAATTCTAGCAAGTGCGGCCGTATACATCGATGATATCTCGCTCTACGCCCCGATGAGCAGTCACATTGTCAACTTCTTGAGCGATTTGCAGAAATCATAAAAAGCATGGTATTATGCTTTCCCAAAGGAAGATGAATATTGCCCAGACGAGATTGAATTTCTTGGTATGCACCTTAGCAAAGGTACATACTACCAGGTCGCATATAGCTCAAGAATTATTGAAGTTTCCTCGGGACAATTTCACTACAAAGCAAGTTCAGCAATTTCTCGGGATAATCAATTATCTCGGGGTCTTTGTCCCAAATATTGCAAAACTTCTCGATCCCTTTGCAATCCATGCTGAAGAAGAACTCCCCACCGTGGGGAAAACTCAGACCAAAGCAAAGAGCGAACTTAAGGAAATTATGCATCTCCCACCATTACAAATACCATCAACAGCAAAAGAATTCTCCAAACCGACGCCGTGATGAATACCGGGCAGCTGTCCTCTTTGAAGAAATCGATGGTAAGAGACTCCTCTGTGCTCATAAAAGTGGAAAGTTTTCCCAAGCTGAAATGCATTACCATTCCACTTTCAAAGAAATCTTAGCAAGTCAAAAATGGAATCAAAAAATTCGAGTTCCACCTCATTGGCCACCACTTTCTCGGTAGAATTAGACATGGCATCTTTCCCTCGATGACCAAGTTTAAACAAAAGCAGATTCCAAACTCCCAAGCTGCTTCGATGGGCTGAATGGTTTTCAAAATATTCCTTTGAAACTAAGCATATTCCTGGAAAGAAGAATGTGCTTGCTGATTTCTTATCAAGACCAAAGGCACCAGCCGAGATCAACATGTATATCAAAAGGCCAGCTTTCCATATGCTCAACCATGGAGTAAAATATAAAATTGAGAACATCGGGGATTTGCAAAGTGGAAATATCCCCAGGAGATTATTCAACAAATCCGAACGACGGCCCTTGCTGAAAATTTGGAGAACCTCATGTGGCAAAGCCATACGGACCTATTCGGGTTCAATGGAGGTTCGATTCTCTATCCTTTGGGTTAAACATGAATTATCCATTCATTCATCCTCTTATCCGGAAAGAAGATGATTTTCCTGAACAGCTCAAAACGTTATTATGGTACTTAACCAATAAGTATCTAATAGCCTTTGAAATCCCAACCGAAGATTCATTGCTAACCTCACAAGGATATTCTTGCTCGAAAGAAACATTGAAAAAGAATGTGATAGAAATCTTTTAGAATTTCTAAATTGGTTCTATCATCCTACATGTTGGAAACAAGACTTGGAAAAAGAACCGAGATCCATGACACCAGATCCCGAAGTCCATACCATCCTATTTTTCCGACGCCCTTGGAATTTTTGCAGAAATAATGGTAGTATTCTTGATGCACCTCTCGGGAAATAGGAACTACATCTTATAAACCTAACCCGAACAGCCGAGAATCCCGGATTTACAAATCTTATCCTAGATCCGTTCTCGAATTTGTGAACGAGAATATCGAGAACTCCAGAGAATCCTATGCCAGAAAACAAGACCATTCCCGAAGACGTTTGGAATAATGCACCCACTACATGGGATCATTATGACCTAGCACCGAAGCTAAGGAAGCACTCGGGACAATACGAGACAAGCCTCATCGTCCCAAGAGCCCGAAATGACAAACGAAGACGACATTGTCCAATCCACCAAGACCCCTATGCACGCTTTGGAGGACCTCTCGTCCCGGGACCCCTACGAACAATTCCAAAGCATGGACACATCTTTTTATGCGTAACCATCCAAGCGCTCAGCCAAGAATTGTTGACCTTCAGCAAGATGAAGATACAAACAGGGCTGAAGAAGAAGCATCACATTGGGCTCATGAACAAGCATCCTCATCACGAAGGCTGAATCAGATTCTCTCACCGAAGACCTTGAAGCCCTTGAACAAAAATACGAGGCACATCTCCTAGAAGAAAACTCGGATGATTCAGTTTGCAGCTACAATGCTCGAGACGGACGTGACCGTTGAGTCCGTACTTTTTCACTGTAGCAAAACACTGTTCACTTTTCTTGTAGCACTAGGCTAGGGAGTATCGTTCACGTACGATTCGTTCATAGTGTGAGAATAATTCCCTTTCGGTGCCCCGTTTGTTTCCGGACCCATGAGCTAGGTCCTGTGTGTGTCATTGTGACCTCTTATTGCCTATATAAGGCAAGGAGGGTGTAATGTTTTGGGCGAGTCCCCCGAAGTAAAGTGTGTGCTTTGTGAAAATCTCTCCATGGCTTTCTAAACTCCTCTTCTTCTCCACTGGTAGGATCCTTCAAGAAATGCAGCTTGGGTAGGTTAGAAACGATTCCATCCTAGCATCTCTGAGTGTCTCTAGGCTCTGAACTAAAGGGCTGAGTGGTTTTCTGCTAACAGGCCGTCCCTGAAGGGCTAGGTTCGCCCATGTGGGATGCATACCTGCAGAAAACCACTCAGCCCTTTAGTTCAGATGGTTCGGGATACAGAATCCTGTTTTGGATCTATCTCTAAACAATCAAAGCCCAAAGCAAGTAAAGGAGTACGTCCAGTCCTCCAAATTCGACCAACATCCTATTCCTGCCACTGAAAAGGAATACTTTGTTACTCTTCGATTCCTCGAGAATTCCCGGACAATGGGCTCAACGAGGATACACTCATGTCAATTATGGAGCTGTTCGTCTTGCTCTTACGTTCCATGGTCATAAAGGTTTGCCGGTTGTGGCAAGAATAGCGTTACTAGACACCAGATTTTTGCAATATCAGCATGCTTGCATTGGTACATTCAAACTACTTTGAATGCGAGTGAACGGTCTTTGTCACTCTATATCCCAACTTCAACATAGCCCTTTTAGATCCCCCGATTACTTTCGTTTATGAAAGTTCAACTTCAACTCACCGGAGCCCTCAAACCGCCGACTCGTAGCTGCAACATTACATTACCGGATGGTTTATCGAGTGCGGAACCATGCGCTTGATCTTAACTTCAACAATGGTAATGAAGATGCCTTGTTCATCTCCATGCAAAATGATCAGGCATCCTGCATCCATGTTCCCAGACAGATTCCAAAGGAGAAGTTAGCCAAACTTCTTCCAGAGACCTAGATTACCAACTATGAGAAGCTACATCAGCACAACAAACCCATCCAATCTACGGACTCGGGAGTTCGTAAGGAAAAAAAAAGATGGAACAGTTTCCATCAAATTTGGCAAAGAAAAGGAAGAAAGTCCTTCTATTTTCCAAACCCTCGCTCATGATTGAACCATGTGTTCCTCCATCCATTTCCGAGCCATATTCAAAAAAGCATGTTCGACACTTTGATGGTAACGGACATCCACGTTCATTACTATAAAGACAATTATGGTCACTGTTTTTGGGATCCTTTTTGCCAATGTCGAGGTAAACCCGTTTGAAAAACCTCCACCTCGAAAGAAAAAGCCAAAGGATAAGATGTTCCAAAAGTACTTAGATGGAGATACATCCATCGACACTCTTGGTGAAAGCCACAAATACCAATTCATGGTTTCTTATGCACCACCGCCATCACCGAGTCCAAGATGCTACATCCCAAGCCTTACAAGACTTACCAAAAACACCACCACCACCTCCATCCCAGAAAAAGCAAACCCTCTCTCCATTCTATGTCCTTAAGTGGGCTAAGAAGCATTCTTACCCCCTCGAGGTTCCAGAAGAAGCACCACCTACTTCTTCTATTGCCATGTTCCAGGATGCTGACTTTCCGCCTCTAGTCAAAGAAGGTTCTAAACTCTCTTTCCCGGCTGCGAAGAGTTTATTGATTCTCGGGGAAGATACCGACATGTTCCTAAAATCTCTACTCCCACCGATGTGGACGAACATGGAAGACAGAAAAAAACCCCCGCGTCGAAGCTGTCCTCAATTGGCAATCGAGACTCTCGCTTGCACAAAACAATGCCTTCAAAGCAATTGACTCCAAAATTGGAAATGTGCAACAAGATCTCCGAAGATATGATGAAAGTACCAAAAAGATACTCTGAATTCTAAAAAGAGGCTTCATGCCTTGGAATCAGGACAACATCTTGGGTACCATTATCTTGAAAATCCAAAGCCAGAAATAGAAAAGCTCAAAACCAAATCCAGCTTCTTGAAGAAGGAAGGTTCGAGACCATTTGATCATCTAGCACCTCGTTAAAAGGCGGATATTTACCTCCACCACCACAAACATCCATTTTCGCCACTATCCCAACGGTAACCTACGAAGAGAACCAGACATGGCAGATTTGCGAAATCGCCTCAAAACCATGCAGAAAGAAAAAGGGAAGGAAAAAACACCACCTACGGGATCAAGTTCCATCATTATAAGAGATAGGCCGAACGAGATGATGCTATCAAATCCACTAGAATCTTTTCTAAAGGATTTAGGCACTCGAACCCGACTCTGTTATCCAACAACCCGATCATTTGAAAAAAACAGACTTTTCTTTCAATAGAACAAACCTCTCATGATACCGAAAACAGAATCTTCAATATCCCTTTCCTCCTCTTCGATTTGATACCTTCCCTATTGCACCAGTTACCTCATCAATATTCATGGCGACTCCCAGACAATGATATGGAATCGATTATTCGACCTTAAATAGGCCAAGACAAGCAAGCCCACTCATCGAGGTATCCACAAAGATCAAAACAATTCTTCACCATTGATGATATACCTTATCAAAGGTGGCCGATGAGGCTTGAAGAATTCCATGCTTGGATGAACACCCGATCTATCACCAACCATGATATGAATGACGTATTGTACAACTTTGTTACAAGATTCACGGAAGCCCGAAGCACTTGTGGCAATCCCTTTGAGAACAAGACCAGCTCCATTTCTGATGTCACCCACTTTCAGCCATGCTATCACTCTGTTATATCATGTATTTGTGGGAAAACCCGGTGATCTCATAGAGATAAAAAAGAGAGATTTTTTCGAAAGGCGATCCAAAACAGGATTCTGTATCCCGAACCAACATTTCCAATGGAAAGTTCTTCCTTTTGGCCTAAAAGTAGCACCATCCCTTTTCCAAAAGGCCATGTGTCGCATTTTCCAACCAATTCTAGCAAGTGCGGCCGTATACATCGATGATATCCCCGCTTTCGATCCCGATGAGCTTGATCCACATTGTCAACTTCTTGAGCAGTTTGTAGAAATCATAAAAAAGCATGGTATTATGCTTTCCCAAAGTCCCAAAAATCCTCTAACAAGTTTCACAGATGTTGGTGGCGGTAATTTTGCAATGACCTTCACTTTGGCTCGATCGACTTCTATTCTGTTTCGAGAAATTTTATGCCCGAGCACTATTCTTTCCTCGGCTTTCACTACTTCTTGCATCTTCGGGTTCAAACGCCTCTGAGGTTGGATAGTTGGTTTATATTGTTTCTCCATCAAAATTTTGTGCATGCAAATTGAATGACTAATTCCCTCGATATCAGTTATTTTTCATCTAATTGCACCTTTATGCTCTCTTAATACTCTGAACAATTTCTCCCCCATCAAATCTGTCAAAGAAGATGATATAATTACTGGTAAAGAAGAAACTCCATCTAAATAAGCATATTTCAAATGAGAAGGTAAGGGTTTGAGTTCAAGAATTGGAGACTCTTCAATTGATGGTTTAGGCTTTGTAATGTGTTGTCCCAACTCCTCAAATTTAGTTGCCTTTTGCCTTGAATATGATGGAATTGCCTCCATGAAATTTGCATACTCCTTTATCTCCTCATTTTAAATATATTTTTCCCTTAGTCGAATCAGACATGCTTCAAGTGGATTTTTAAAAATATTTTCCTGAAAAATCTTATTCACCAACTTGTTAACTGTCTCAACTCTAAAACAAGAATTATTATCAGATGGATATTTCATTGCTTTAAAAACATTAAATGAAACAAGATCATCTTGAACTCTAATGATCAATTTCCCTTGTTGTACATCAATAAGAGCTATTCCTGTTGCTAGAAAAGGTCGACTTAAGATAAGTGGTACCTCAAAATCTTCCCCCATGTCAAGAACTATGAAATTTGTAGGAAAAATAAATTTGTCAACTTTTACCAAAACATCTTCCACAATACCTCTCGGATATTTAATTGATCGATTAGCCAGTTGAAGTGACACTGTAGTTGCTTTTACCTCACTCAATCCTAATTTCTTGAAAATCGAATAAGGCATCAGATTAATACTTGCACCTAAATCACATAATGTTTTTTCAAAGTAAGAATCCCCAATAGTGCAAGGAATAGTAAAACTCCTTGGATCTTTTAATTTCGGAGGCAATTTATTTTGTAAGATGGCTGAACACTCCCATTTAACTTCACAAAGTTTCATAATCCTCCGTTTCCTTTTGTTTGCCAAAATTTCCTTAAATTTTTTGCATAACTAGGCATTTGTGTTAAGGTATATGCAAAAGGAATGTTAATGTGCAATTTTTTAAATATATCAAAAAATTTAGAAAATTGCTTATTTATTTTGTCCGGAGTCGCCGAGGGAATGGAATTGGCGGCACATATGGCTTGGGATTATTTGGAAAAAGTTTACTCTTACTTGTCTCATTTGATTGTTTATTGATTACCTCTTTCTTGTCTCTGAAAATCTCTTCTTCTCCCACTTGTTTACCACTTTTAAAGGTAATAACCTTTATGTTTTCAATTGAATTTTTCTCTGTGTTGCTTGGCAAAGAATCATGTTGTTTCCCTGACATCATGCTTGCTAACTGCCCACTTGCATCTCCAGATTTCTGATTGAAGCCTCTTGGTTTTGAAATTTCACATCCGTGCTTTTGATGAAGTCATTAGTCATATTAGCAAGTTTGGTGACTATCTTCCAAATTTGATTTTGCCTCTTCGATTGTTTGAATCCCGATGGTCTTGTCACATTCTGATTATTCCATGCAAAATTTGGATGATTGCGTCATCCCAGATTGTACATGTTGGAGTAGGGATTATTTTGTGACCTATTAAAATTCCCAACAAAGTTAGAATTTTTACTAGATTATTTAAAAGTATTACCTACTTGAAATTCTGTGCTAACATATCCTCCATCACAAAAATCACATGTCAAATTCTGAATTTTCATGGTTGAAACACTCATATTATCAAGCTTTTTGTTGAGTAGCAAAGAAGAATGAGGCTGTGAAAGTTTTTGCTGAAGATTCATTGAGAACGTTGATGCACGAATGAAGTTGGGAGGTAAGGGAAGAAGGAGAGACGGTCTCCTCCTATGCGTCAGCTTCTCCGCCTGTTGACCATATTGGTCAACAATCTTTGATTATGTGGCAGTCCAAGGGGAGACGCGTGGAGTGGACGTGTCCCTTGGCTGAAATTCCCTTGCCACTTTGAGGAATTTGCTGAAACGTGGCTGAGGTCTTATGTCAAGGTTCTTATTCGCTGGCAGGTTGAGGAGGAAAAACGTGGCTGCATATTGCAGTCAAAGTCTTTATTCTGAGGAGAAGCGGATGGGGTTGACATGGGGAAACGGTGGGAGTTCTTTGCTCCTTTCTTTGACCAATTGAACATATGCATGGGATAAAGGAGAATTGCATGAGGAACCGAAGGAAGCAAACATTGGTCTCACTTATGGCATTCCATGAAGAAGAACTTTTAATGGGATAATGGACTAGGTGATGGTCAAGCTGTCATAGTACGGTGGAGACATGATGATGAGGTGGTGCCGTGGGGATGTGATGAGACGTGGTGGTTCGGTACAGTGATGGTGGTGGCGAAACGGTGGCCGTGAGTGGTGCCAACATCATAGTCCGATGACAAGCTTGTCGACGCGGCATGGACCGTTAAGTATTCGGGGTTGGCGAAGTCCGGATATCACAATATTGCTCTCTCTTTATGATGGCTTCAAACTTGGAGGACAAGATGTAATCCTCCATCTTTGCCAAGATCGTCATCCAAGTTCAAGGGCCAAGATTTCTTCTTGACTTCTCAATTATTGGCTAGGTTCAAGAAGGGTAAATGGTCCATTCCCCCTTGTCTACACCGAAGTGGCATCTACACCCTTTGAATGGTCTCCCAAAATTTGTCTCATCTCAATTTAAATCTTAATAGGCTAAATCGGTTTGACCTCTAGGTCCACTAAAGTCTATGTCTTCAAATTAGTGCATTTCTTCGATCAATGTACTCACTGGTTCACTAAAATTATTTCAATTGAATAGGAATGTTTTGATAGCATCTACGATCGACACTTGTAATTGAACTGAGGTTCATGGCTAAGTTTCAATCAAGAACAGTTTTAATGTGACCTATGCGAATATGGGCGGCATTGGTAGAATTTGCGCAATCAAACTTGAACTAAGTTCGATGCTTGTTCAAGGTTTTACATATGACTTTCTTTTGAGCTTGGTTGATCAATGAATAATCTTTGGTTGTCATATAATCAAGTAGGATCGATCAACTTGCCCCGACTCATGGTCGTTTGAGATTAGATTAGGGTCATTTACAAATAGTACATTGATCGTGTAGCGTCACCCGCGATTGGTATATACTTGAGTCGAATCGATCTATACCCATCCAATAACTAATTCACGATGGCACGTGATTGCCCATAACAATCCTTATGGTTGAATGGTCCTTTCACAATCAATCACTTCGCTTTATCGCAACCTTGATCTTGAGTTGCCTTGCCCTTAATTAGTTAGTTGACTTGTGAACAATTACTAGCATTAAGTCACAACTTATCCTCGTTACTGATGTACTGATCCTTAGTCCATTCCTTGTGGTCTAGATAGGGGTTCAAGTTGATGATGTCACAACTCTTTCCCTCTAAAAGAAATTTCGTCCTTGAAATTCAAAGACATACTTGATTCCTTAAATAGATGCCGATATCGAAGCCTCATCGATTCCTAACTTTCCCATGTTGTTCCTAATGACCTTAACTGAGGGAATGGTTTTATTCTATGGCTCTTGTTCCTTTCTATCCACAATCCGCATAAGCTTTTCAACATACGACACTATGTCGTCCATTTCGATCTATTCAGAGTTTAGCACTTCTGCCGGATCTAGCTCATACTTTTTTAACATAGATACATAGAACATGTCATGCACCTAAGCAAGTCTGGGCGGAAGTGCTAACCTATAAGCTAAATTCCCTATTCTTCTAAGATCTCAAAAGGTTTTAAGTACTTTGAACTTAGCTTTCCTTTCTTGTCAAAATGCAACATACATCTCATAGGTGACACTTTAAGAAAGAAATGATCACCTACTTGAAATTCTAAAGGACCGCGTCGTCTATCTGCATAGCTTTTCTAGCAGCTTTGGGTAGTTCTAAGTATTTTTCTAATCACTTTCATTGTCTCTGTTGACATCTAGACTAACTCTAAGCTAGGATCCTTCTTTCCTCGACCTCATCCCAACAAACTGGAGTTCTGCAAGCTCATCCGTATAACTCTTTGAGTGGTGCCATCCCATTGCTCTACCGGTAGATATTGTTGTAGGCTAATTCAATGAGATGTAGCTATTCTTCCCAACCTCCTTTAAAATCAAGCACACACACACTCGTAGCATATCTTCGAGCATTTGGATCATCCTTTCAAATTAGCCATTCGTATGTGGACAATAAACTATGTTATACTAAAGTTTCACTCCCATAGTTGTCTGAAGACTTTTCCAAAATGTGACACTAAACTTGGGGTCTCTATCCAAAATAATTGTCACTAGCACTCCGTGAAATTGAATTATCTATTGGACATAAAGCCTTGTGTATTCTTCCAAAAAGAAATCCTTTTGTACCGTCAAGAAATGAGTTGACTTGGTTAGCTTGTCAACTATTACCTAGATAGAATCATGGCCTCTTTGGCACCTTGAAAGTCCCATGATGAAGCCCATTGTGATATATTCCCATTCCATTTTTGGATTTCTAGTGGTTGAAATAATCCACTAGACTTGAAATGCTGTGCCTTTACTTGTTAACACATTAAACATTTGGTGATGTATTTGGCGCTATCAACCTTCATGCCATTCCACCAATAATATTGTTTGAGATTCCAGCACATCTCTATGCTACCTAGATGTATGTTGTAGTTACTTCGGTGAGCATTTGATAGGATTTCTTCCTTTAGTTTTGCATTGTTGAGTATGCACAATCGTCTATGGAATTTCAATACTCCATCTTTAGTTACTTAAAAATCAAAAATTTTCTTTTTTGAAAGGGATAAGTGTTGTGGAAGTCCTAAAACTTGTTATAAAATTGCATTTGAGTCTTAAAACTTGCAAAAAGTGCAAATAAATCCTAAAACTTATCAAAATGTTTCATTTGAGTCCTAAAATTGATGTCATTAGCTTTTTCATTAAAATTGCTGACGTGGCATTTAAAATTAATTTTTATTTTCCACATGGCTTTTTTAATGATTTTTTTATTCATTTAAAAAAAATAGATTTAAAAACTAAAAAATTAGATTTATTCATTTTATCTTATTTAAAAAAGAAAAGTGAAAATTTATTTAAAAAATAAAACAGTTCAAAAAAAAAAAAAAAGCCAACCTCGTCGGAGGGGTTGGCGACGGTTGTTGGCCCTGGCCAGCCCGGGCGAGGGCTGGCGACCCTCACCAAGCTTGGGCGAGGTGCCCCGGGATTTGGGCATGCTAGCCCTCGTGGGGGTCGGTGAGGCTTGCCAGATGCGGGTGAGCCTCGCCGGCCTCGAGTGAGGGCCGACAAGGCGTCACCCAAGGCGGGTGACGGTCGCCGGCCCCTTGCGAGGGCTAGCAACGGCTCGCCCAGGCTAGGCGATAGCTGCCGGCCCCTCGCGAGGGTTGGCGTGTCCAGATTTGGGTTCCCTCGCTTGAGCTTGGTGAGGGTCGTCGGCCCTGCCCGGCCAGGGGGAGGGCCGGCCACCGAGGCGAGGACCGGCAACCGTCGTCGGCCTCTCCGGTGAGGCTGCCTTTTTTTTTGAACTGTTTTCTTTTTTAAATAAATTTTCACATTTCTTTTTTTTTTTGGTTGAAAATAAGATAAAATGAATAAATCTAATTTTTTAGTTTAAAAAATGAATAAAAATCATTAAAAAAAAGCCACGTGGAATATAAAATTTAATTTTAAATGCCACGTCAGTATTTTTAACGGAAAAGGCTAACGTCGTCAATTTTATGACTCAAATGAAACATTTCGATAAGTTTTAGGACTTATTTGCACTTTTTGCAAGTTTTAAGACTCAATTGCATTTTCATGATAAGTTTTAGGACTTCCGTAGCACTTATCCCTTTTTGAAACTCCTCAAATTTTCTGAAATTCGAGGTCGTCTTGTTGTAATGCTTTAATCTTCGACTACACTTCCAATTCAATTCTAAGAGTAGCCAAAAGATTAGAAAGTTGATTTACCTCACATTTGTATTCCAAATCTCAAATTCCTTCAAGAAGACTCCATTCTCAAATCATCACTTGTGCGATAGTTGATTTCTGACTAAGAGCATCAACCACCTTGTCGGCTTTCCTAGGGTGGTCAAGAATATCACAGTTGTAATCATCGAGAAGTTCCATCCAAAATAAAAAGCATTGTCTTCCTTAACATTGCCCATACAACAAATTATCTATTACAAATTCCTCACATTTTTATCTTATAATTAAAAAAATCTTCTCATAGTGACCTTGGTGAATTAAAAGTCATGGGGAATACAATTGGATAAGGCCTGTTGGGTTGGACCCATATCTTACATTCGTGTTGAAAAGTAAAATTCTTCTTAATTGGTACCATTGTTTCGTATGATGTATTTCATTTAGTGTGATCATCCTTAACCATAGGAGGGGACCATGTTCGTTATGTCAAAGTTCAGTATTGGTGCAAATTGCACCTTGTTTCTCAACGTCCATCAGACGAAATGTCGGTAGGATGAACAAAACCTCAAATCAATAAGTAGTTAGGAAACACCACAACCTAAGACTGAGCAACTATCACAAGAAAGTATAATAGGAGTCATTATATATTTTTGACCTCGATAGGTCGTGCCGCATAGAATGATCAGCATCTATATTAGCAATTCCCGTCTAAAATTGTCTGAATGAACTTAATTAACAAAATGTGAAAGTATTTACGACTCAATAGAAAATTTAAAAATATTTAAACTAAATTGGTTAAAGTACAATAAACATTTGATATTTCGGACAATTTTCTCATAGAACTTGAAGTAAGGCACAAAATTTCTTCTATAGAGAGATATGCGGGAGAAAGATGTGAGTGGTTATGGTGATATGGCCATGACAGCGATTGTTGGTGGCTCAATCAGCGGCCTTATGGATGCGACTGGGGCATGGCGAATGCTGTGTCAGCTAGCGACGATGGCAAGTGAACGTGTCCGGAAGCGATGATGGTCAGTGTCATGGCGGTGATGGTTCAGCTGAAATTGAGGTGGGGAGGGAGGAGATAGAGCTTGTTTTTAACTGGAAATAAAACCCAAAATTGAGGTTGAGACACCTGGAGTGCCATAACTTGGCACGGAAGGACACTTAAGTGCCATAACTTTAAAATGGTACACTTAAGTGCCAATATCGAGTAAAATGGAACACTTAAGTGCCACTCGCGAAAATCCGGCCAAATGGCACGACGTGGCAATTTTCCGGCGAGTTTGGTCCAAAACGGCGTCGTTTTGCATGCGACGTGGCGGAGAAAATGCAAAAACGACTCCGTTTCATGTCTCGACGTGTAAATAATAATATAAAATTAATTAAATTAAATTTAAACTTAATTTTATTTAAAATATTAAAAAAAAAAAAAAATTAAAAAAAGGGGAGGAGATCGAACGGGTGGCCGAGGGCGAGCCTTTGCCGTGCCGCCTCCTCACCGTCGTTGGGAAGGGCCGGCGACGGGGGAGGGTCGGCCGGGGTCGCCGCCTCCGGCCGGCCGACGGCGAGGCTACGAGCCCTCGTCGGATTGCGGCGAGGGCCGTGAACCCGCGCCGGATCCGGGCGAGGGCTCGCGGGCCTCGCCGCCCTGACCCCGGGGCCCGGCGAGGCCGGTCGACCCCTCCCCACTTTGTCACCGGCCCTTCTCGGCGGCGGCGGGGAGGCGGCGAGGGCCGCAAGCCCTCGCCGGATCCGGGGCGAGGGTCGCAGCCGCGCCCAGATTTGGGGCGAGGGTCGCAGCCCGCGCCTAGATTTGGGGCGAGGGTTATGGCCCTCGCCTAGATCCAGCCGAGGGCTCGTGGGCCTCGCCACCTCCCCGCCGTCGCCGAGAAGGGTCGGCGACGGAGTGGGAGGGTCGATCGGCGGCGAGGGCTTGCAGCCCTTGCCATCGGTCGGCCGGGGCGGCGACCCGGCCGACCCTCCCCCTCCGTCGCCGGCCCTTCCGGCGACGACGGGAGGCGGCGGCGGCGAGGGCTCAGCCATGAGCCGCCCGTTTGATCTCCCCCTTTTTTTTTTTATTTAAAATTTTTAAAATTTTTCTTAATTTTTTTTTCTTAATTTTTGAATATTTTAAATAAAATTAATTTTAAATTAATTTAATTAATTTTAAATTAATTTAATTAATTTTTATATTATTATTTACACGTTAGACACAAAACGGCGTCGTTTTTGCATTTTCTCCGCCATGTCATCGTGCAAAACGACGCCGTTTTGGACCAAACTCGCCGAGAAAGTTGCCACGTTAGCCATTTGGCTGGATTTTCGCCGGAGTAACACTTAAGTGTCCCATTTAACTTTAAAACTGGCACTCAAGTGTACCATTTTGAAGTTATGGCACTTAAGTGTTCCTCGGTGCCAAGTTATGGCACTTGGGCTGTTCTTTTGCCCCCAAAATCCAACAACATTTAATTATTCATCTAAAGTTTTTTCTTATCGAACGTGCAACAAAGCGAAATTGATGCTAGTACCAAATTTCCACGATTTAAGCCATTAAGATTTGAAAAACGGTGATTCTCAACGGAGTTTGACAGATGCCAAAATTATCGTGCGGGTAGAACGCTGTGCTTTTTTAGACTTTTGAAAAGTGGGTTAAAATTGTTCTTGAGGTGAAAGGCAGGCTCTTGATGATTGTTTGATTGACTGGGATACACATGTTGCTTCCAAATTCTCTTCCTCTTTTCTTCGTTTAATTGCTTGATTTTCTGAAGAACTTTTTGGCAACATCTCCATTGAATTAATGCTTAGCGAGTAGTGGCGTTAGATCCGAAGGACTTCAGAGGGTTCTTCCATACCCCCAACTAATCACCTGTAGATCCGAATAAGTGGATTATGCACACAGTGCAGGTGCGAACCCTGACATAACTATGGTGCAAAAAAATCTCATGTTGAGAACAAAGTGAAGTCTAATGGGTATTAAAAAAGGAGGTCTCAGACATGATTCCTCAAATTATCCGAGTTTCCATTCATTAATGCGTGATGGGTTCTATAAAACTTTCACGTACTCACCCATTGGATTCTCACGTTCAAGGCGTTCGTCATCAAGTCGGTTCCCTTTTGGAATCACGTCCAGAAGGTCCCCTTTCTTGTTCTTTTATACCAGAAATATGCCCTTCCTCATTTCCTTTTGTGGATATTGCAAGGACAAAATCTTGACTTGTATAGGTTTGATAAGCATTGCTTATATAGCAGAACTAAATGATTTGCTGTCAAAATTGGAATACACATCCGCATATAGTGGGGATAAGTTTTCCTTCGTGCTCAGTTTAAGGAAAAAGGCTAGCAAAAAACAGCATCAATCTATCTCTAGCTTACACTATAATTATCTTTTATGTCAAAAAGCCTACCCTCACATAAAAAACACACGCTCTCTCTCTCTCTTCGCATCCTTGGCTGCGGGAAGACCATTCAGAACGAAACATTGCTGTGGACCGCTGTGAAGTCTAATCATACCACTGTAGAATCTAGCATGAGTAGTGGAGGAGGCATCCAGTACCATTACCTGACTGATGGATGGTACATCCGAACAAAGATGAAGTTGAATGAAGAGAGGAGATGCAGATGCAAATGATCTCTTTAGTAATATGGATAGAACACGGTTCCTGCACGTCTCAAACATATCATGAAATGAGGGCTATTTACATGTCAATTTTGTTCGGGCAAGATAAGTCAAATACAAGGCCTCCATTCTCTGACATTCTTGCTCAAACGACCGGGTACTTTGGCAGACCACAAATCAAGATCAGGCGAAGGTCCGGTGAGGGCTAGATAGTTTTCACCTTCTGCCTGTGCAGTTCTTCTCCAGCTCAACTCTCCTGGGAATGCACTCAGCATTGCCTTGATTGTGGAATTCAGCTCCCACTTTCTAGTGATTCCTGTGGGATCGGTGTCATCAATTCCCCCCCGCAGTTCACCATGATGCGACCACTGGGCATCAACCTCTCCTTGAACTCCACCCAAGTCTCGACCTCCTGCAACTGCGGCAACACCCTGCCTCCCGCAAACAAGTCGACTGCTATCCCTGAGTAATATCCTCCATCATCCTTTACCACAGCAGAAAGGACATCGCCAATGTGAACGCTGAGCATCCCACCTGCTCGATTAGGCTTTTCCAAATCAGAGAGCCCCATATACTCTCTGGCTTTGTCAATCAGAACCTCGTCAATCTCCCACCCTTCAATCTGCAACCAAGGCCACAGCTGCAGCATCAGATGAGCAGCAGTCCCGCCCCCTAATCCAAAGATGGCGATGGGGCCTTCGGGGACTATGGCTGGCAGGCTTGCAAACTCGTCCCAGTAGGAACCACTCCATTTGTCCTCTCCTTTGTTCACCATGCTGTGAACGTTGTGGGTGGAGTCCAACAACAGGAACCGGGATCTTGCAGTGTCCACTATGACAATGTCGTTGTACTGGCTCCTCGTTGCTGTCATTACTCGAAACTCTTCTTGGTCTTCCTCTTCCTGGTCCGAATTTGGATGGGCTCCTTGGACGACCACGTGCCTCTTGAATCCACCCCTCCCGCTCCAACGGAAGGAAGTAATGCAGCACCTGATTGGGAAACTGGTCTGAAATTTAGTCGACCGTGATTCAAGAAGGGAGATTTGCCCATTCGACCGACCGAACCCTGAAATCACAGATTTATGCGCCGGAACTGAATGCAGCATTGCTCTGCCTCAGCTTGCAGGATCCAATAGAATAAGAGATAACATAGACAGGGGAGGCTGAGGCTTATCTTTTAGCTAGCTGCTGCTCCTTCAGAGCCTGGTGGGCCGGCCTCTCTTATTTATAAGGCAAAAGCAATATAAAGTAGCGGCCCCTCTTTTCTTTTCTTTTTCATAAAAAACCCCAACTCTAATTCTAGTCCCAATTATAAGAGAAACTGTAAAATTAGGATAAAAATCATAGTTGTAGGTTTTTTTTAGGATATTAGGTCAAATATAAACACATACCTTTATTGTTGTGACAATTTTAGCATGAACTTTCAAATGTACCAAATAGAAACATAAATTTTCATCTATTTGACAGATTGAGGATCCGATAGCCTCCATTTGTAATACTATCTTTTAATTATCCTTTATGATTTTGAAAATTCATAGAATTGCTATTAAGGCTATATCTTCGCTTTCATTTAATACACATGTTAATGGATTACAAAGTGAAGTAACTAATCTCTTGACAAATTATTTTTCTCAAGGAAATGATTATGCGGAAACAAGAGAAGGGAGAGTTGCTCTTGGAAGAGAGGTGGCCTTATTGGCCGACGAAAGGGTTGACGTCGTTGAAGAAGAGAATTGTCAAAATAAAAATCAAGGAAAAAGCTTCAGATTAACTCCCTGGGGTTCAAAGATACAGCAAGAAAAAGTAGCCCCGCTGATATTATCTCTGGTAAGAAAGGGCAGACAATCTTAGTGGAGGATACTAGTAAATTAGCCCAAGATCCTAGGCAATCTTTACGATTGATTGAAGAAGCTCCAATACATAGATGATAGAACACTTAATGAGCTTCTATCAGTGGAATCTTATTTGAGTAACGTGGGGAAAATTGTCTAAAAAGTTCTAAACTTATTGCACTTTTTTCCAATTCAGTTACAAACTTTTTAATTTTATCAATTTAGTTTTAAACTTTTTAATTTTATCAATTCAGTTCTCAACCTTTTTTATTTACTACCAATTGAGTCTATTCAGCAAATTTCAGCAAGAAAATATTGACGTGGATGTTGATAGTGCCATGTAGACCGTCATTGCTAACATGGACATTTTCTAATAACATTTTAATAATTTTTAAATTATTATTTCTATTGTTTTTTTCATTCTTTTCTTTATTTTCTTTCTTTTCTCCTTGGCTTTTTTTTTTTTGCCTTTTCGGTGGCCGGCCACCAGCCACAGGTGACAGCCAATAGGTTGGCCTCGCCTGCCATAGAAAAGGCTTGGCCGGGCAAGGGCAAGCCTTAGCGAGCCCTCACTTAGGCTAGGGCGGCCTCGACGGGTGTTAATCGAGTGAGGTCGTGCTAGCCTAGGTAAGGGCCGGCCTCACCAAATCTGATGAGGGGAGTCCTTGCCAAGGTTAATCCTCACCTAGGCAAGGTTGACCCTCACTGGGGCTCATGCCCCAATCCTCTGAACGCGTGTCCATCCCTCAGTGGTCGATTAAATAGTGATATCCCAGGACATGTCGCCGACTCATTCATTTTAATACGCATGCGGAATAATAATCCCCAGACAACAATCATATGGGATGAGAAACAAAATTTTGAAAACCACAACACCCTTATATACATATCAGACTAAGTTATATACAACACTAGTCTATTAATACAAGTCTATAAAAGATGGAAAAGCTACCAGTCCCCTAAACATTCGATTCTTCAACTGAATACTCCGAGGACCTTGGATTCGATAAACTCGGGTCCACCATTGAACCACCTGGAAGGTCAGCTGTACCCTCGCCGAAAGCTATCTCTAGCACCAACCTAGGAATCTTAGACTCCGAAAGGGGGCTTTCTCTTGGTCCATTTCGCTCGTGTTGATACCACGATCTAAATTTATGGGATACCTTATGGGGTAGACCCGCATCAACCCAAACAGTGGATCTCATGAATTCATAGACCCAAGCTCCTTGACTCCAAGGGAGGAAAATTTGAGAGTGCTGTTCGGTGACCTTCTTCGGCTATCCAAAATGCTCGGAAGGTACTGCCATATAAGGACCTGTAAATGTTACCCCACAATGGGGTGAGACAATGTCTTAGTAAGTTCACCCCTTAAGTACCGACCAGGAAGGAAATAAACCCAAATGTTATCTAGTCACGCACGAGATAGAAGACTTACCTTTGCCTTAGTCCCTTCTTGCAAGTTAGTACGATTCAACCACTCGACTAGTCACTTCGAATCCAATCAAATTCAATCATCAGTCAATCGACCTATTTGATTCCATCTCATCCATACCATCTATCTGTCGACCTAAATCAATACTATCTATCAGACAATACTATATATCAAGTTGTTTCATTGAAACGATTACTGCTTACCTAAGTTGATATATAACCAATGCTCGCCTAAGCTGATATGGATAGATAGCATAGCTCACCGAAGCTCATATATGCTCACCGAAGCTGATTTAGAGATATTATACTCATCCACTAACCTTTTCATTGTTTTCATAATACCCAGTAAAAATAATCGTGTGTAGGTACACGGTAGAACTAAGCCAAAAATATAATATCTTAATTTTATAACATCCCACTAATTATATAGTCTATAAAAAAAATTTTGGTGTTGTAAACCGACGCCCGGTATTTTCCCAATTAAATACTGAAATTATTAAATTTTGGAATAAATACCCAAAATTACAATCAACACCCAAATTGCACAAACCAACACTTAATTAAATAAACCAATTATACCATTGCGATCGGCACAAAATTCCGGTCACCGACTATCCCGGTCTAATTTTTGAAAAATAATAAATGATTAAATAATTATCAAAATTAATTAAATAAATACCATAAATGCAACTTAGGTTGAAAAAGCCTAATTAAATACCGAGACGAGCGCAAAAAATCTTCTAACCAATCTAAATAAATACTATAGCTTATCTAGTTGCTAATTAAGCTACTCTAACCACCTAACATACAATAACGGTTAATTAAATTTCTAATATGTTCTTACTAACCACCTAAACCATACTTAGCCTAAACTAATCAACCCTTAAGAATAATTAACTTTCTAAGTGGAGGTTAGTGAGTAAACTCACCATTTTTGAAATTTGATGAGTTCATGGTGATGGCAAGTGGAGATGAGCGACAAACTCCAAAGCGGCAATGTACTACAAGGTCCGGAAGTGGTCCAAAGTGGGCCAAATAGTGCACGGCTTCTTGCTGGGTTTAGTTTCTATGGTTGGGTCGAGGGAGTTGTTGGGATGGTGGTCTTGGGCTGAAACGATGAGGGTGAGGCGGATGGGCTGTTGCGGGGTTGGATGGCCAACGGCGGGTGATGGTGGCAACCTAAACAGCAACCATGGTGGCGGAACCAGCTCGAGATGGCAAGGGGTGACGGCCAAGTGCAACAAGAGCGTGGGACAGTAGGATGAGCAGGCAAGGCTCGTGGGGGCGCGACGGGCAAGCAGGCAGCTTGTGATGGCTCCCGCGGTGTGCGACAGGCTGCTCGACGGCAAGGGAAAAGGCTGCGGTTTTCTCTGGTCTTTTGGAGCTTCAAACAACATGGAAATGGGGAAAGTGGCTAGTGAAGAAGAAGAAAGGGAGACAACAAAGCTTGGAGGGTCATAAATGGCTTCAACCTCACCCCTTTGTCCCCTTGACCATGGCCCACTGGTTTGCTTGCTTCCTTAGCAATTCTTCCAGCCACAAAGCTTCCTTTAGAAGCTATCGAGATGGTCCAAAGGTAGTGGACTGAGGGGGGCTACGAATTTTGAAGCAATTTCTCCCAAATCCTTTTCAATTCTCTCTTGAATTGATTCAATTCAGCCTTCATAAATTCCACCATCGTGTCCACGATCAAAATGATATTTTTCCATGCCAATGAACCATCTTGCATTCCGAAAACGCAATAAAAAAATAGTCCCATGAATTTTCCGGACAAAAATGGCTCTATATTGACTTATCGCCAAAAATCTCGGTTTGTAGAAAAATCTTCGGAGGATGGGTCGACATTCCTAAAATGACTCTTGACATGACAGAACTTTCAATTTCTGAAATCGGATTCAAATTCACAGTTAATTTCGATCTGATGCGACTTTAGCCTAACCTAGTCTATTGGGTAGCTTTTAGAAATTTTTGGTGCAATTGACCCGTGGTTGATTATTTTCAAGCCACAACGTATCTCTTCAACACATTGGCAACTCTTGGTGGTTGTGAAATTCTCGAGGTTTCAAATACGGACATACGGTTCCAAAACGACAGAAAAATCAGTATAATAACGATCGACGAGAATTTTGCAATTTGGTGGAATCACCCACGTTTAGCCACACATCTTAGTCGAACCGACCTATCTCTGATCCCCAATCAATTTTTAACTGTGCCATAATGATCTCTGCAAATGAGAACAGTCGAGTAGTTGATTCCTGGTCAAATTCTCAAGTCTATTGCATTAAAATCTTTTAATGATTTCTCCAGATAGTCTAATTATCTCATGAGTGATTAGCTTAGAGAATAGCACTATAGACGCATCGATGAAAGGCCCGATTCATTCAATTGAAAACATGACTGAAATTTCAGGATGTCACATTATACTCGGTAGCTGATTTTATGTGGCAATTACTATCCCAAAGTAAAAATCAAGAAGAAGACAAGGTAATGTAGCAATTATTATCCGGAGTAAAAAGGAAAGCATATAAAAGGTAATATGGCAATTTTTATCACATAACAAAAAGGAAAGATTATAAAAGGTTATAGGGAAACATAAAAGGTAATATGGGAATTCTTATCCCATATTATCAAAGTTGAAGAAAAGAAGAAGGTAATATGGCAATTCTCATACCGAAGATTAGTGAATGTATGGCATCTGCGGAAAAGGAAACTTCGATGAAAAGGCGAAAATGAAGAAAAATAAAAGAAGGAAAATAAATAAATGAAAGGAATATGGCAATTATTATCCCATAGTAAAAAGGAATAGAAATAAAAGGTCATATGGTTGTGGCTAGTTGGCAAGATAAGATATCCTCCACTCTCCCTCCATAAATAAGTGAATGATGTTGATATTGGAGCAATGTATTACACAATGAGGAGCTCACCAGTTAAGGGCCTTTTTATTTGTTCTTTACTTGTAACTAGTTGTGCAGGAAGTTTGTTTAGCAAGACATATGTTGAGATCAATAACAATTTGCCTGCTGGAACTACTCTTCAAGTGCATTGCAAATCCAAAGACGACGATCTTGGAATCCATGACATAACAACTAAGGGCTGGGGATTCAAATTTAGACCCAATTTCTTCTATAAGACGTTGTTCTTTTGTAGCTTTGCATGGCCAGGTCAATTTCAATGGTTTGACATATATGATGGTGATAGGGATGCTTATTGTACGAAGTGTATATGGAAGATCTTTCCCAATGGTCCTTGTAAGCTCAATCAAACCGGAGAGATTGGTTCATGTTATCCATGGACTCCTCCTACTCAGTTAGGTAGAAAACCTCTTATGTGAATGTATGATAAAGAAAGATGATGTTGTGAAACAATAAATTGCCATTTAGATGGATTCGTCATCTCTTAAGTAAAAAGTCACCAATTTATGTTGGGTACTTTTTTGATCTTATAAAAAAAATTATCGACTTTCACTTTATATTCAAATCCAACCTCCATTAACCTTCAGACTCAATGCAAACGTGCATATAACTGGAGAAATTGCTGCTATTGTGCCATTCCTCTTATTTTCGGCACAGTCATTCCTCAGAGGCCTTCCTGTCAAAATATTATGCAGAATGGATGGAAGTTTTGGAAGAAAACCCAATAGGAAAGTCTGCATGCCACATCCCCAAGATATGCCGACTCAAACTTAATGCAAACGTGCATATAACTAGAGAAAATGCCGCTACTGTGCCGTTCCTTTAATTTTCGGCACAGTCTTTCTTCCGAGGCCTTCCTGGCAAGATATTATGCAAAATGGATGGAAGTTTCAAAGAAAAGCCAGCCGGAAAGCCCCCATGTTGCATCCCCAAGATATGCGGGATAAGTACACTAATGGTGCCATAAGTTGTGTACGGCGCTCACTTTGGTACCAAAAGTTTCCGTCGGATCACTTAAGTGCCAAATCGGAGGAAAAATGATCACTTTGGTGCTACCGGCGAAAGATTCCGGCCAAAATGATTACGTAGCTTTAAAAAAAAAAATCGATAGGCCTTTAAATTGACGTCGTTTTGCCGTCCTACATGGATGGCTTCATGGAAACAACGCCGTTTAGCTCACATGGGGATTGAAATTAGGGTTTCCGCCGCTCGGCCACCGTCGTTCGCCCGTCGTCACTTGGCCACCGTCGCTCGGCCACCATCCCTGCTTGGCCACCGTCGCTCAGCTACCATTGTAGTTGCTTGACCGGGTGAGCGAGGAGAGACTGAGATTGTTGCAGGAAAAATCGAAGGCGAGGGCGGAGGAGGAGGAGGAAGAAGATGCGTCGAAGGTGCTGCTGGTGCGTTGTTGCTGCTGGTGCATTGCTGGTGTCGCTATTGGTGTGCTGCCGGTGTCTTCTGGTGCTGTTGCTGCTGGTGCCGTGCTGGTGCCGTTGCTGGTGTGGGTCTTCGAGGAAGAAGAAGACACGAAGACGAGCCTTCCCTCTCTCTCAATTTGGGGATTAGGGTTTCAAAGTTGGGGGAAAAATGCCAAACGGCGTCGTTTTGGTGTTTGGATGTTGACTCAACTCTTTGACGAGCCACGTCGACTTCAAAATTAATTAAAAAAGGCCACGTCGGATTTTCGGCCAATTTCGTAGGCGTTGGCACCAAAGTGAGTGTTTTTCAAAATTTTTGGCACTTAAGTGATCCGACGGAAACTTTTGGCACCAAAGTGAGCGCCGTTCACAACTTATGGCACAATTAGGCTGCGCATGACAACATTTCTTGGCTGGGGAACAATTTTTTTTCAGAAACAGTTCTTTTCTATTTCTATTCTGGGGAACAAAAATTTCTATTTCTGGAACAAAAAAATAACAGAAACACGTTTGATAACTGCACAAATTTCTATTTCTGGAATAGAAAAAAAAACAGAAATACGTTTGGTAACTGCACAAAATTTCTATTCCAAATTTTATTTTAAAAAAAAAAAATTAAAAATAAGAAAAATGAATAAATTAGATATTACATAAAAATTGGCAAGATCAAAATATTATTAGATTAATAATACATTTGATTAAGTGTAAGCAATGTAGTTGAATATGCTTGTAACATAGGTGGTATTGTAATGGAATGTGAGCTATTATTTTATATCTATGTGTGAGGATCTTTACATATGTTTTATAGCGTATTGAATTTATGTAGCGCTTTGTTGGAATCAGTATTCACAAACCGATGTTTTGAACTATAATTCTCAATAATATATTTTCTTTTTGCGAATTTTAATGTTTGGTATAGCAAATATTGCGAAAAAAGCACACGTGATATTGTCGGCCAAATTAATTTATGCTCATTTCCTTGGGACTAAGTTTTTACTCTTTAAAAAAAAAATTGTAATTCTAGTGCATGCGTGGCTTAGGGATTTTAGTCTCTTCTAATCTTGACATAGATGTCGGGTTGGGGTTGGAAATTTTCAATTGTTGGAATGGTGCATGCATGACATGGCTTTATTGTCATTATGCATTTAGTTCATAGTATACTCCTAAAACACTTAGTAAAGACCTCGGTCTCTTGCATTTTGAACCGTCGATGCATTCCATCTTGATGTTAATTTTTACCTTGCTTCTTCCAAATTACCTTGCTGTCGTTATAAGGTTTTGGCTAATTTTGATAAAGAGAGGTGTTTTTCTTCTCCTCTTTTGCTTTTTTTCTTTCTTGACTAGCATACAAGCTTCGGATGGTGGTTTGTAGGTCTTGAAGTGTCAACTATACAATAGCTTACCATTTGCTTCTCTTCTATTTGTCCATATTTATGATACATTCAATGGCATTTATGCTCATGGAGATAGAATTGAATGACCTTAATACTATTAATATAATTGTATTCATAATAGTTTACAAACACATCGCAAAAGTTTTCACCAAAAAACAAAAAACACGTCGCAAAAGTCAGAAATAAAAAGTCATGGAATTTATTGCATATTGTGATCCCTTGCCATCATATTTGCAATATTTTTCCTGATCATGTTTATCTCAGCCGCCTCATCACGTGATGCATCATCTACAACCTCGTCTTCTGTAGATCCAAGTGGATAATCCGGATCTCCATAAAGGGCAAAGTTCCTGTCCATCTTGTCTTGGTCGCGAATATAATTATGAAGAGCACACCATGCTATTACAATATATGCTTGCTTTCGAATTGAAAATGGAGGCATGTGTCTCAAAATGGAGAAGTGATTTTTTAATACCCTAAATGACCTCTCGATAACATTTCTCAATGAAGAATGCTTATGGTTGAACAATTCTTTTGCTGTTCTGGGCCATCTTGTTCTACTCCTATACTCATTCAAATGATACCGTTCACCTTTAAATGGAGTTAAAAATCCTGGAAGTGATGCATAACCAGAATCTACTACATAGTATTTTCCTACAAAATATATACATAAATTTGTTATGATATGCAATAGCTATACAATCAAAAAGAAAATCACTTAATATAGAGAAAACAAATACCTGGTGGTGGTCGAGGAAATTGCAATCGAAGAGTCTCGAGTGCTGCCGAGAGAACCCGACAATCATTGGCAGATCCTTCCCACCCAGCATATACGAAAGTAAATTTTATATCAAATGAACAAGCACACATCACATTTTGAGTGGTAGTCCATTTCCTGCCTCTAAATGGGGTTTGTTTTGATATATGGGCGGATGCATTAATGTGGGTGCCATCAATAGCACCAATGCAACCCTGTAATTTTATGAAATTATAGCGTTAGACAATATTATCAACTATATATATTTTAATAACGTAAAATTGATATTAATATCATACCTTGAAGTAACATGCATGGTTAGGATCGATAAGAATCTCATCTGGAATAATATCAAAAGAATGTGGCCTAATAATCTCTTTTGATAATTTGAGAAACGCTTTTAATACCAGAGTGAAGAACTTACTGATTGTTTGTCCCGAACGTTGAAATCTCTCACATAAATCTCTATTTGTGTTTTTGTGACCAACCATAGATAAAAAAATCCCAACTTGTTCATCAACCTTTACATATTGAGTATCTTTCAGCCAGCCTCTTGCCTTCATTAGATCACATAGGTTAAGAAAAACATGTCTCTCTAACCTGAATGCTTCATATATCCTATATGAATGTCCATAAACAATTTCCCCTACCCATTCGGCTCCTGATAATTTACTGTCCCTAATAGGCTCTTTCGTATGCAAAGACATGTCCAAATTAACAAGAGTTAACCATGCTATTATTATGTCAATATCAAAGTCATCCAAATACCATTCAACTGCTGCTACCTCTTCATTAGATACACTATTTGATTCATCTTCCATAGTACCTATGCCATTACACAAATATAAGAAAATCAATATAGATATATGTAAAAAAAAATAAAAAAATAATAGAAACCAATAACGTAAGTAATAAAGTGAAAAGGCAAACCAAATATAAAAATTCAGCACAATCCATCATATCCAAACCACAACATAGATGCAAAAGTCGCAACAAAATAACAACCAAAAACATAAAAAACAGTATGATAAAACTCCAAGCAATCCACGACACATTTCCTAACATCCACTAAAGACGTTGGAGAAGTCCATATCTCATTTCAGTTGAGGTTTTGATAAAAGCCTCCCTCCACGTGGCATTATCGCAGGCTCGCTCCACTGCTTTGCTATAGAGATCTGGGTCCAACATAGGCATGGCAAGTAGGGTATCAATCACCACAGATATGGAGAATGGGTCTGTAGGTGGTGATGTCACTTGTGAGTTGACATATTGATTAACCACTCACATATTGATTAACCCTACTTTTGATCATCTCTTGCAAGGCTTTGCAGGTGCTAGCAACAGTAAATGATTGACTCTTCCTTCTCTTAGTATTTGGAGTTTTATCCATCCTATGTGTGTCATGAACTAGAGTAGGAGTTTTGTCAGACATAACATCTTCCTCATTAACATGCTGTGCACCAAAGTCCTCTTCGGTTCATTGTCCCCGCATCATCACCACCAATGTTAAGTTCATCCGACATCACCAAATCTTCGACATTTCCTGCTGCATAGTCCCCTGCTGTAGCATATGTATCACCAAATACAATACACAAGTCTGGATATTGAGGAAATTCATCCTTCTTGAATTTCACCCACTCAGTATTATCCTGCAATTTTCACAATGATGACATATATTGGCAATGCAATTAAACATATTTGATGTACATATATAGTGCTATGAAAATGATCAAAAGTTAAATCATACCTTGATATGAGATTCTCATATGCTCGGATCATCAACAACAACTTTTTTGTTCACATTATCCCAGCCAAATCCGGATTGTGAAAGAAGCTTCTTGAAACTAGCATACTGCTTTTTCAATTTGTTCACCTTATTCTTTAACTGTACTGCAGTATATTGAAGTTCTGCTCCTTTGTTGAATTCTATCCGTATGTTATTCCATCCTGCTTTATTGAAAGTAGAAGAGGTGCGATTTCCTTTTTTTTTTTTTTTTTTTTTTTTTTTTACCTCTTCTACCAACAAAATGACGAACAAGTTCGTTAAAGGCTCAGATCCACTTTGCGATGAATGCCTCTTTTTGGGATGCCATATAACCTTCACTAGTTGAACATCATATGAGTTCAAGAAAATTAAAAAGAAAGTGCAACATGCTGCTGCCTTCTTTTCTCATCACCATCTTCTAGACTAAAGAAAGACACAAGCATCAAAATGTCTTTATAGCTCTAAACATTAGATAGCTATTCAGTGCATAACCATTGGGTAGCTATTCAGTGCAATGTTTGAATTCTCAAATGTTTCATTCCATTATTGTATATTTTTTCAAGACAATTTGCTCCTCAAAACAAAGAACCAGCAAGATCAGTAAACAAAGAACTAACAAAATCAGCAAAACAGAACTAGCAAAACAGGAAAACAGCAAAATCAGTAAACACAAATCAAGCTGAAACTACTGCAGAATTGACAGATTTCAAATGTGTTTTTCAGCAACCAAACGACATCCATTATGGGCATACAACATATCAAATCGAAGCTCTAGAAGTGTATTTTTTATGTCTAGAAGGGCTCGAGGTCAAAAATTCATCTAGCACTTCGTTTCAGCCAAAACAGTAAGTCCATCACAAAGATACGAAATTGCAGAGTAATACAAATCAAGCTCAATCAACCTTAAGTTCATGATCATTGATCGTCAATCCAAAAAAATCATCCAATAACATCATCAATCACCAGATCTAAGCATATTATGTGAATCTAAAGTTGAATCCTAAGCTCGATCCGTGACTCTAAACATAACATCCAGCAAAAAATCAGTTCCTCACCAAGCATGACTAAATCATTTGTTTGCACCAGCAACATCATGTCAAGATAACCAGCTTTCTGTATTACTTGACTCCTCACCATACAAAAACACAATTCAAGAGAAGGACAAGTAGGGAAAGCTTAATACAACATCACAGTAGAAGGCAACCAATATCTCTAGACTCATAACCAAGATTCAAACAAAAAAGTACCAGATAATTGAACCACAAAGCCATTAGTGAGGACGGAAGTGATACAACAATAAGCTTTAATAGGCAAAGTAATCACACATGATAACAACAAATCACAGCAGTGATTCACTTTACTCATTACTAACAACAATAACCAAGGATTAGGTACAAGAAAGGAATCAACTAGGAATGAGCTTCAAATTAATGAAAACATGATTACACTGATGAGTAGAAGGTTGTCTACATATAACAGACTAACTACCTCTTTGCTTTCCTACTTGATGTGAGACTAGATGTTAGGAAAAAGACTCTTAGAAATACTTTCTAATTCCTACATGATATACTCCAACAAGAAAGACAATGAGCATTGCAAACTTGCAGTTAAATCAAAAATCAAAGCAATTATCAGCACATAAGGCGGCATCCTCATTAAGGTGCTCTCAATTATAAGCGTTCATCCCCTTTGCTTTATAGTTTTGTAAGGTTGGGCATCCCTTGCTAGTTCATGAACGAATCAGATAGATATAACTTTGAATCTATGAGATATTTCTTGATCAGAAAATTGCCACAAAAAGTTTGATGAAGTACATACCCAAAGCTTCACACAAGCATCAATGACAGTTAGAATCAGGCATATAAAAATAATAAACTGAACATGTTGTTCTAGTAATCAATACTTCAACAGCATTGACAGATTACAGCAGAGTTTCAGCTATGCAATTGATAGGGGAAAATAGAGAAAGAGCGAGCATCATATTGAAAGAGAGAGAGACAGATCACATAGGCCTTATTCAATCTAAATCAACCATAAAATTCAGTAAATATATGTGCATAAGGCGCAACATGCTTATCTAAATCCAAGAAATAAAGCTTTCCTTCATTTAACATGCATATCCCGAACCATTAGGTCCAGGTATCCACTGTACCTCCATTGATCAAGGGCGACACAAGCACGGGGGAAGCAATGTGAGAGAAGCGAGCACAAACAAAGGCAACACGATAGAGGCGACACGATTCAAGTTAAAAAAAAGAAGTGAGAATCACCATTAGAACAGGTACAATGAGAAAGAATTAAAGCAACAAACCTGATTTAGGGCAAGACGACCACGAGGCGATGCGACCAGAGGTGATGTGAGCCGGAGAAACTTGACCAGAGGCGACAGGATTGCAGGTAGTGGGATTGGAGAGAGGCGATCAGAGGCGATGGCACTGCAGGTGGCAGATTCAACTTCAGAAAAACTAGAACATGTACAATGAGAAGTAATCAAAGCAACAAACCATATATGACCAACTGACTCGAGAACAAATTATCAGCAAATCTGATAAAAGATAAGCACAAGTCCACTCAGAATTCTACAACTCTCAGCTCTGGCCTTTCTTATAGTGAACGGTCATATGATATATGATACTGAAGTCTCGGAAGTATGCAGAACCACCAATGCAAATCATACCACTTAGTGTAAGGATTTCACAATAGTTCACCCTCCTCGCCCCACCAAAAAGAAAAAAAAAACACACACACACACACAAAACACTTTATCATTAGAGATGTGAGCAAATAAGTTGTAATCGAGGCAGCTCTAACATATCTAACTCAATGCTATATCTTCGATAATTGACCAAATCAGATTAACTTCTCTGCTAATTGATACAATATAATCCAACAGAAGTGAAGGTGACGTCGTATAGATCCTCATCATTAATCCGCCCGCCTGCACGTCTTGTTTTACACATTGAAAAATAGCAGACCCTCGATCAGTCAAAACCCAGAAAACATTGCACCATCAACCCAAGAGAATTCGACAAAAAAATAACACCACAGACGAGTTGAAAAAAATTAACGGCTTTGAATTCATTCAAACCAATCACAGCCCTCAACAACGCAACCTGATATACAATTACAATCACTCCCATCAATATAAACAGAGAACATCTCAACAAAGGTCGGAACCAATCACACCAAAAAAAATAAAAAATCCTCATGACAAAGCCACGGACATGCTCATGACATCACAAGAAAACCTCGCAAGAAACGCAAATCTCCGAACGTTACCTCTCTTTCTGCAACACTCCGGTTGGGTCGCCTCTCTTCGAGCTGGTTGCGTCCGGCCTCTATTTTCGCCTCCGCCTCTCTTCGGTGTCAACAATCTTGTCGTCTCTCGGTCGGGACGAGGGTGATTGTGATCTTAATGCGGATTGTTGTATTCTTAAGGGAAGATAGAAGGCGGCCTTGAACGAAGAGGCCTTTACTGCAGGATTTGATATAAGAACGTTGCGTCGCGACTAGAGACAGACGGGATTGACAGACCGAAGAGAGGCGGAGGCGATGGGATTGAATGCAACCGGCTCGAGAGAGGCGACCCAACCGGAGTGTCGCGTCACGACCAGAGATGACGGGATTGACGGCACCGAAGAGAGGCGGAGGCGATGGACTGGACTCAACCGGCTCGGAGAGAGGCGACCCAACCGGAGTGTCGCGCCGCGACCAGAGACGATGGGATTGACGGCACAGAAGAGAGGTGGAGGCGACGGGACTGGACGCAACCTGCTCGGAGAGAGGCGACCTAGCTGGAGTACGAGACCACTAACGAAAGGACCGGCGATGACAGGACCGATGGCGACGAGATCGGCGGCAACGAGATCGTAGAGAGGCAACTAGAGATGAGATTGGAGAGAGGCAAGCGGACGAAGGGAGAGGTGAAAATGGAAATCGCGAAAGTGAAATTAGGGTTGCCCAATTTGTTTCTTATTTTTGTTCCTGGGAATTCTTGGCCAGGAACGAGAAGTAACTTTGTTTTACTTCTCGTTTCTATTCCAAAACCATTCCCGGGAACAAAAAACTAACTTGTTGTTATCAAACGGGTTTCTATTCTTTTTTTGTTCCGGGAAACAAAAGAATAGAAATTCTTTGGCTGGGGAAGGTTACCATGCGCTGCCTTAGTGTACTTATCCCCAAGATATGCCGACTCAAACTCAAAGCAAACGTGCATATCCATTACTGTGCCATTCCTCTGATTTTTGGCACAACCTATCCAATAAGGCCTTCCTATCAAAATATTATGCAGAATGGATAGAAGTTTTGGAAGAAAAGCCAGCAGGAAAGTCCCCAGGCTGCATCCCCAAGATATGCTGACACAAACTCAATGCAAACATGCATATAACCGAAGAAATTGCCGCTACTGTGCCGTTCCTCTGATTTTTGGCACAATCTTTCTTTCGAGGCCTCCCTGTTGAAATATTATGCAGCATGGATTGAAGTTTCGGCATAAAAGCAAGCAGGAAAGTCCCCATGCAGCAACCTTAAGATATGCCGACTCAAACTCAATGAAAACATTCATATATTTGGAGGAAATGCCGCTATTGCACCGTTCCTCTAATTATTGGCACAATCTTTCTTCCGAGACATTCCCGTTGAGATATTATACAGAATGGATGGAAGTTTCAGAAGAAAAGCTAGCCACAAAGTCTACATGCCGCATCCCCAAGATATGCCGACTCAAACTCGATGCAAACGTGCATATAACCGGAGAAATTGCCACTATTGTGCTGCTCCTTTGATTTTCGGCACAGTCTTTCCTCCAAGTCCTTCTATGACATCTTGAATTTTAGACTTTATTTTCAATTTAATAAGTTGGGCTTTTCATTGACATGCTTATGACCTTATTCTTTGAGAGGGTCCCTCACGAGATAATTAGCCTATTAGGTAGAGCCGTTAAGGGATTTTAACGCAATAACCTTGAGAATTCGACTCGAAATTGATTGCTCGATCGTGCTAATTTGCAAGGGTCATTACAGTATAGTCAAAATCGATCAGAGACCGGAGATAGGTTGATTCGACAGAGGTATGTGATTCGTGTGGGTGATTCCACCTAATTGCAAAATTCTTGTTGAATGGCACTAGACCGATTTTTCTGTCATTTATGTACCTTATGTCTGTATTTGAAATATCGAGATTTTCACGACAATCGAGAGTCGCCAATGTGTCCAAGCTGCACAATGTGGCTCGAAAATAATCGATCGCAGTTAGTTGCACTAAAAATTCATAAAAGCTATTCGGTAGATTAGGTCTCGCTTAAATCGCGTCATATTGAAATTAACAGTGAATTTAAACTCGATTTCAGAAATTGAAAGTTTTGCCATGTCACAATTTATTTTAGAAACGTCGACTCATCCTCTGAAGATTTTTCGGTGAGCTCGGGATTTTTTACAGAAAATTAATTCGGATGATTCGGAAAAAAATGAAAATTCATATGGGCCAAATCGAAGGGATTTTTTGACCTTCTTACCGAGCTATTTGGTGAAAGGAACTTGTAGAAATTGTGTGAGCTTCTTCTTCAACAAAATTTGACATCAAATTGGAAAATTGGTGAAGAAATTGAAGTCCAAAGTAGTGAAATTTGGAGCCTTGAATGGGAGCTACAACATTGGCATCAAATTGAGTTATTTGTGGATTAAATATGCGAGAAAGTATTAAGGGAGCAAGGGGATATGCATGAAGAATTTTGAAGCCAAGTTATGATGAATTTTGGATATATCCATTTGACTTTTGCTCCCTCTTTCTCCCTCATCCGTTGCCATTTCCCCCTCCTTCGGTCTCTCTCTTTCTCGCACGTCTCTCTCCCTCTCCCTTCGTTTGAAGCTCAGGCGTGAAAGGGGCCCCACCAACCGACTTCCTCCCTCTCTCTTTCTTTCACATGCTCCCCTACACTTCTCTTTCATTTTCCCTTCTGTTCTGCCCATCTCCCCTGCAGTTCGTTCTTTTATTTTGGTCCACCGAAGCAGCCCACACTCCACCAATTCCTCCTCTTGGCCACACGTCTCCCACCCGCACCATCATCCCATCTTTTCTCTCTCTCATACTGCCGCTGGTCATCACTTTCCCCACGTTGACTGAATCCCTCCGCTCGCCTGTCTCCTTGTTCGGCCAGTAGCGATGCCAGCTCACACGTTCCAGCCTAGCAATTCTTCGTGCGCCAACTACCGGAGCCCTGCCGTAGCTCCGCTTGGTCCCCACTACAGCCCGTTGTCCCATCTTCGCTGTTTCAACCGCCGAAGTTGCTGGGTTCAGCCCTCTCGGCTATCAAGCAAAAGCTGAAGACCAGCAAGGGTTTTGGGACTTTGGGAGGCCTTTATGAGCCTTTCTTGGCCTTGCTTGGTATCACCGCTTGGGAGTTTATCGCCCGTCTCGGCGTTACTGTTGCCTTGAACTCATCAAAATGCTAATCCAATGAGTTTACTCACTAAACCTTGCTTAGGAGGTTAATTATGCTTAGAGAATGATTAGTTTATGTTAAATAAGGATTAGATGGTTAGTTAGATTAGATTAGTGATTTAATTACCTAAATTTTGCATGTTAGGTGGTTAGGTTAGATTAATTAGAGACTAGACAGGTTGTATTAATTATCTAGATTGGTTTAGAAATTTTCCGGGCCCGTCTCGGTATTTAATTAGGTTTTTCTAGCCTAAGTTCCTATCTATAGCATTTAATTGTATTTATTTAATTAATTTTGATAATTATTTAATTATTTATTATTTTCAGGAAATTTGACCGGGATAGTCAGTGACTGGAATTTTATACTGATTGTAATGATGTGTTCAATTCATGTAATTGGATGTTAATTTGCGCAAATTGAGTGCTGATTGGATTTTTGGTCATTTATTCCAAAATTTGAGAAATTTCATTATTTATTTAGAAAATTCTTGGTGTCGGGTTTTAACACCGAAAATGATTTTATATATTATATAAAACAGTGGGATTTTAAAAAGAAGATTATGAATTTTTCAGGTTCAATCTAACCGTGTATTATTAATATGAAGAAAATAGGCCATGATTACTATTTTAATTGAGGCATTTTAGTGCAATGCACAATGTCCTAGGCTGAGATTGAATGGTCGTGTGTTGGTTAAGAGAACTCGTCTCGAGCTTTTAAGCTGGACGTTACCCTATATGGGATACCCACTCAGTGGGACTCGGGTCGTAGTAGATTCTAGATCTACGCTCCTTCGGGATAGTCGTCTTTGAGAGACGTTGCAGTGCTTAATGGTGGTGAGACGATGCCTGGCTACGCTAGTAGATCACAAAATATGGGAGAAGTATACTATCAGTGCCATAAGTTGTGTACGACGCTCACTTTGGTGCAAAACGTTTCTGTCGAATCACTTAAGTGCCAAATCGGAGGAAAACGATCACTTTGGTGCCACCGGTGAGAAATTCTGGCTAAAATGATTACGTGGCTTTTATATTTAAAAAAAAATCGATAAACCCTTTAAACGATGTCGTTTTTCGTCCTATTTAAGAAAACGACGTCATTTTGCCATCCTATATGGATGGCTTAGGAAAAATGACGCCGCATAGCTTACTTGAGATTGAAATTAGGGTTTTTTTTTTGTTCATCCTCGCCGACCTAGCTTGCTCGGCCACTGTCGCTTGGCCACCATCGCTCGGTCACCATCGCTCGGCCAAGAAGTGATGGGAAAATAGGAGGTGAGGGTGGAGGAGGAGGAGGAAGAGGGGGGGTTGAAGGTGCAGAGAGAGAGAAGACGAGGAGTGCGAGGGAAACAAGGAGGGCGCAATGGAGACGATGGATTGGGCTTTGCTCAGAGAGTGGCTGGTGCTGGTGTTGTTCTTCGGGGAAGAAGACGACGCCACCATGGCTTCTCTCTCTCTCTGCTGGTGTTGTTCTTCGGGAAAGAAGATGACGCTGCCATGCCTTCTCTCTCTCTCTCTGTGTGCTGGTGTTGTTCTTCGGGGAAGAAGACGACATCGCCATGGCTTCTCTCTCTCTCTGCTGGTGTTGTTCTTTGGGGAAGAAGATGACACCGCCATGGCTTCTGTCTCTCTCTCTGCTAGTGTTGTTCTTCGGGGAAGAAGACGACGCTGCCATGGCTTCTCTCTCTCTCTCTCTACTGGTGTTGTTCTTCGTGGAAGAAGACAACGCCGCTATGGCTTCTCTCTCTCTCTCGATTTGGGAACTTAGGGTTTTGACTTGGGGTTTAAGACGCCAAACAACGTCGTTTGGTGGTTTACACGCTGACTGTACTCTCCTGCGAGCCATATTAGCATAAAAAATTAATAAAAAATAGCCACGTCGGATTTCCAGCCAACCGGATTGGCATTGGCACTGAAATGATCGTTTTTCAAAATTTTTGGCATTTAAGTGATCCAACGGAAACTTTTTGCACAAAGTGAGCGCCGTACACAACTTATACTTCTCCCACCAAATAGAGAGTAGGCTGTGCTATAAGCCGAGATCAAAACTAGGAATGCATGATTAATTGAGTTGAACGCACTAGATTATGGGACAAAATTGTGTGGCATGGTGAGGGATGTGTCATAACGATTTGGCCCTATAATCAGGACCCCTATGCTTGTTTGAAAATCAAGTGTGGCGTTCTAGTTGATGAGCTTGATTGCTGCTCATGATTTTGTGCTGTTTGTGATATGAATTGTGCTAACATGCATGGAGGATATGAGATGAGGTAAGTCTCATTGGTTGTGTGATTGTGTGGTTAAGACGCCTCTAGGCATATTGCCCTCATAATTTTTTACACAGTCTTTCCTTTGTGGCCTTCCTTTCGAAATATTATGCAGAATGGGATGGAACTTTCGAAAGAAAAGCCAGCCAGAAAGTCCCCATGATGCACCCCCAATATATGCTGACTTAAACTCAATGTAAACGTGTATATAACTGGAGAAATTGCCGCTATTGTACCGTTCCCCTAATGTTCAGCACAGTCTTTCCTCTGAGGCCTTCCTTTCGAAATATTATGTAGAATGGATGGAACTTTCAGAAGAAAAGCCAGCCGGAAAGTCCCCATGCCACATCCCAAGAGATGTCAAGTCAAACTTAATGCAAACGTGCATATAACTGGAGAAATTTCCACTATTGTCCCGTTCCCCTAATTTTCGGCATAGTCTTTCCTCCGCGGCTTTCCTTTCGAAATATTATGCAGAATGGGATGGAACTTTCAAAAGAAAAGCCAGCCAGAAAATCCCCATGACGCATCCCCAAGATATGCCAACTTAAACTCAATGCAAACGTGTATATAATTGGAGAAATTGCCGCTACTGCGCCGATCCCCTAATGTTCAGCATAGTCTTTCCTCCGAGGCCTTCCTTCTGAAATATTATGTAGAATGGGATGGAACTTTCAAAAGAAAAGCCAGCCAGGAAGTCCCCATGCCGAATCCCAAGAAATGTCGACTCAAACTCAATTCAAACGTGCATATAACTGGAGAAATTGCCGCTATTGTCCCGTTCCCCTAATCTTCGGCATAGTCCTTCCTCCGTGGTCTTCCTTTCGAAATATTATGCATAATGGGATGGAACTTTCGAAAGAAAAGCCAGCCAAAGAGTGCCCATGACACATCCCCAAGATATGTCGACTTAAACTCAATGCAAACATGTATATAATTGGAGAAATCGCCACCTATGTAGCACGGACACGCGACACGCGACACGCGACATGACACGACACGACACGCGATACGTCATTTCTTAAAAAGTAGAGAATTCCGACACGTCCCGACACGTCCCTGCGCCCCCATCAATCGCCCCCATCCCCCTCGGTTTCTTCCCCTTTTCTCCTCTCTCCTCTCCCCCTCCCCCACCCTTCCCCCACGCCACCACCTGCTCCCCTGCGAGGCTACGCCCCCATCAAATCCCTCCATCCCCGTTCTTCCCATGCTCTCTCTCCCCCCCCCCTCTCCCCTCCCCTCCCCTCCCCTTCCCCATGCCACCACCTTCTCCCCACCCCCTCAGTTTCTTCCTCACGATCTTCTCAACTCTTTCAATCGCCTCATCGCTGTCGCCTCCACCCTTCCTCCTTCACAGCAACTGCAGCCTCGTCGCCGGCCCTCCATCGCAGCGTCGCCTCAGTTTATGCTCTTCCTCTCATCGTCGCGGCCTCACTTATGCTTCCTCGGCCTCTTCCTCGACCTCACCTCTACCCACCATCGTCTTCTTCAGCAATCTCTCGGACATGCGTGTCGAGAAAAGTTGACCACGTGTCGGATTTCTCGACACGCGTTGACCGCGTGTCCGAGCGTGTCGGACACGACTCGGAAGGCTCGGCAACGTGTCCGTGCTTCATAGATCGCCGCTATTGTGCCGTTCCCCTAATGTTAGGCACAATCTTTCCTTTGAGGCCTTCCTTTTGAAAAATTATGCAGAATGGATTGATATTTCCAAAGAAAAGCCAGTTGGAAAGTCTCCATGCCGCATCCCCAAGATATGTCGAATCAAACTCAATGCAAACATGCATATAACTGGAGAAATTGCCGCTACTGTCTCGTTCCCCTAATTTTCGGCATAGTCTTTCCTCTGTGGCCTTCCTTTCAAAATATTATGCAGAATGGGATGGAACTTTCAAAAGAAAAGCCAGCCAAAAAGTCCGCATGACGCATCCCCAAGATATGCCAACTTAAACTCAATGCAAACGTGTATATAATTGGAGAAATTGCCGCTACTGCGCCGATCCCCTAATGTTCAGCATAGTCTTTCCTCCGAGGCCTTCCTTCTGAAATATTATGTAGAATGGGATGGAACTTTCGAAAGAAAAGCCAGCCAGGAAGTCCCCATGCCGCATCCCCAAGAAAGGTCGACTCAAACTCAATGCAAACGTGCATATAACTGGAGAAATTGCCGCTACTGTCCCGTTCCCCTAATCTTCGGCAAAGTCCTTCCTCCGTGGCCTTCCTTTCGATATGTTATGCATAATGGGATGGAACTTTCGAAAGAAAAGCCAGCCAAAAGGTGCCCATGACACATCCCCAAGATATGTCGACTTAAACTCAATGCAAACATGTATATAACTGGAGAAATCGCCGCTATTGTGCCATTCCCCTAATGTTCGGCACAATCTTTCCTTTAAGGCCTTCCTTTCGAAATATTATGCAAAATGGATTGATATTTCAAAAGAAAATCCAGTTGGAAAGTCTCCATGCTGCATCCCCAAGATATGTCGAATCAAACTCAATGCAAACGTGCATATAACTGGAGAAATTGCCGCTACTGTCTCGTTCCCCTAATTTTCGGCATAGTCTTTCCACCGTGGCCTTCCTTTGAAAATATTATGTAGAATGGGATGGAACTTTCGAAAGAAAAGCCTGCCAGAAAGTGCCCACGACGCATCCCCAAGATACGTCGACTTAAACTCAATGCAAACGTGTATATAACTGGAGAAATTGCCGCTATTGTGTCGATCCCAAAATGTTCGGCATTGTCTTTCCTCCGACGCCTTCTTTCTGAAATATTATGTAGAATGCGATGGAACTTTCAAAAGAAAGGCCAGCCGGAAAGTCCCCATGCCGCATCCCCAAAATATGTTGAGTCAAAATCAATGCAAACGTGCATATAACTGGAGAAATTTCCGCATATGTCCCATTCCACTAATTTTCGGCATAGTCTTTCCTCCGCGGCCTTCCTTTCGAAATATTTTTCAGAATGGGATAAAACTTTCGCAAGAAAAGTCAGCGAGAAAGTCTCCATGACGCATCCCCAAGATATGCCGACTTAAACTCAATGCAAACGTGTATATAACTGGAGAAATTGCCGCTATCGTGCCGATACCCTAATGTTCGGAATAGTCTTTACTCCGAGGCCTTCCTTCTGAAATATTAGGGTTTAGGGTTGAGGGTTTAGGGCTGAGGGTTTGGGGTTTGGGATTTGGGATTTGGGGTTTAGGGTTTAGGGTTTGGGGTTTATTTGTTTCATTGAAACGATTACGGTTTACCTAAGTTGATAAATAACCAATGCTCACCTAAGCTGATATGGATAGATAGAATAGCTCACCGAAACTGATATATGCTCACCAAAGCTGATTTAGAGATATTATACTCATCCACTAACCTTTTCATTGTTTTAATAATACCCAGTAAAAATAATCGTGTGCGGGTACACGGTAGAACTGAGCCAAACATATAATATCTTAATTTTATAACATCCCACTAATTATATAGTCTATAAAAATATTTTTGGTGTTGTAAACCGACGCCCGGTATTTTCCCAATTAAATACTGAAATTATTAAATTTTGGAATAAATACCCAAAATTACAATCAACACCCAAATTGCACAAACCAACACTTAATTAAATAAACCAATCATACCATTGCGATCAGCACGAAATTCTGGTCATTGACTATCCTGGTCTAATTTCTGAAAAATAACAAATGATTAAATAATTATCAAAATTAATTAAGTAAATACCATAAATGCAACTTAGGTTGAAAAAGCCTAATTAAATACCGAGACGAGCCCAAAAAATCTTCTAACCAATCTAAATAAATACTATAGCTTATCTAGTTGCTAATTAAGCTACTCTAACCACCTAACATACAATAACGGTTAATTAAATTTCTAATATGTTGTTACTAACCACCTAAACCATACTTAGCCTAAACTAATCAACCCTTAAGCATAATTAACTTTCCAAGTGGAGGTTAGTGAGTAAACTCACCGGTTTTGAAATTCGATGAGTTCATGGTGATGGCAAGCGGAGATGAGCGACAAACTCCAAAGCGGCAATGTACTACAAGGTCCAGAAGCGGTCCAAAGTGGGCCAAATAGTGCACGGCTTCTTGCTAGGTTCAGTTTCTATGGTTGGGCCGAGGGAGTTGTTGGGATGGTGGTCTTGGGCTGAAACGATGAGGGTGAGGCGGATGGGCTGTTACGGGGTTGGATGGCCAACGGCGGGTGACGGTGGCAACCTAAACGGCAACCACGATGGCGGAACCAGCTCGAGATGGCAAGGGGTGACGGCTGGGTGCAACAAGAGCGTGGGATAGTAGGATGAGCAGGCGAGGCTCGTGGGGGTGCGACGGGCAAGCAGGCAGCTTACGATGGCTCCAGCGGCGTGCGACGGGCTGCTCGACGGCAAGGGGAAAAGGCTGTGGTTTTCTCTGGTCTTTCGGAGCTTCAAACAACATGGAAATGGGGAAAGTGGCTAGTGAAGAAGAAGAAAGGGAGACAACAAAGCTTGGAGGGTCATAAATGGCTTCAACCTCACCCCTTTGTCCCCTTGACCATGGCCCACTGGTCTTGGTGGTCGTGAAATTCTCGAGATTTCAAATATGGACACACGGTTCCAAAACGACAGAAAAATTAGTATAATACCGATCGACGAGAATTTTGCAATTTGGTGGAATCACCCACATTTAGCCACACATCTTAGTCGAACATACCTATCTCTGATCTCCAATCAATTTTTAACTGTGCCATAATGATCTCTGCAAATGAGCACAGTCGAGTAGTTGATTCCTGGTCAAATTCTCAAGTCTATTGCATTAAAATCTTTTAATGATTTCTCCAGATAGTCTAATTATCTCATGAGTGATTAGCTTAGAGAATAGCACTATAGACGCATCGATAAAAGGCCCGATTCATTCAATTGAAAACATGACTGAAATTTTAGGATGTCACATTATACTCGGTAGCTGATTTTATGTGGCAATTACTATCCCAAAGTAAAAATCAAGAAGAAGACAAGGTAATGTAGCAATTATTATCCCGGAGTAAAAAGGAAAGCATATAAAAGGTAATATGGCAATTTTTATCACATAACAAAATGGAAAGATTATAAAAGGTTATAGGGAAACATAAAAGGTAATATGGGAATTCTTATCCCATACTATCAAAGTTGAAGAAAAGAAGAAGGTAATATGGCAATTCTCATACCGAAGATTAGTGAATGTATGGCATTTGCGGAAAAGGAAACTTTGATGAAAGGGCGAAAATGAAGAAAGATAAAAGAAGGAAAATAAATAAATAAAAGGAATATGGCAATTATTATCCCATAGTAAAAAGGAATAGAAATAAAAGGTCATATGGTTGTGGCTAGTTGGCAAGATAAGATATCCTCCACTCTCCCTCCATAAATAAGTGAATGATGTTGATATTGGAGCAATGCATTAAACAATGAGGAGCTCACCAGTTAAAGGCCTTTTTATTTGTTCTTTACTTGTAACTAGTTGTGCAGGAAGTTTGTTTAGCAAGACATATGTTGAGATCAATAACAATTTGCCTGCTGGAACTACTCTTCAAGTGCATTGCAAATCCAAAGACGACGATCTTGGACCCATGACATAACGACTAAGGGCTGGGGATTCAAATTTAGACCCAATTTCTTCTATAAGACGTTGTTCTTTTGTAGCTTTGCATGGCCAGGTCAATTTCAATGGTTTGACATATATGATGGTGATAGGGATGCTTATTGTACGAAGTGTATATGGAAGATCTTTCCCAATGGCCCTTGTAAGCTCAATCAAACCGGAGAGATTGGTTCATGTTATCCATGGACTCCTCCTACTCGATTAGGGTAGAAAACCTCTTATGTGAATGTATGATAAAGAAAGATGATGTTGTGAAACAATAAATTGCCATTTAGATGGATTCGTCATCTCTTAAGTAAAAAGTCACCAATTTCTGTTGGGTACTGTTTTCATCTTATAAAAAAAATTATTGACTTTCACTTTATATTCAAATCCAACCTCCATTAACCTTCAGACTCAAACTCAATGCAAACGTGCATATAACTGGAGAAATTGCTACTATTGTGCCATTCCTCTTATTTTCGGCACAGTCGTTCCTCGGAGGCCTTCCCGTCGAAATATTGTGCATAATGGATGGAAGTTTTGGAAGAAAACCCAATCGGAAAGTCCGCATGCGGCATCTCCAAGATATGCCGACTCAAACTTAATGCAAACGTGCATATAACTAGAGAAAATGCCGCTACTGTGCCGTTCCTTTAATTTTCGGCACAGTCTTTCTTTCGAGGCCTTCCTGGCAAGATATTATGCAAAATGGATGGAAGTTTCAGAAGAAAAGCCAGCCGGAAAGCCCCCATGTTGCATCCTCAAGATATGCGGGATAAGTACTCTAATGGTGTCATAAGTTGTGTACTGCGCGCACTTTGGTGCCAAAAGTTTCCGTCGGATCACTTAAGTGCCAAATCGGAGGAAAAACGATTACTTTGGTGCTATCGGCGAAAGATTCCGGCCAAAATGATTACATAGCTTTAAAAAAAATCGATAGGCCTTTAAATGATGTCGTTTTCGGTCCTCCTTAAGAAAATGACGTCATTTTGCCGTCCTACATGGATGGCTTCATGGAAACGACGCTGTTTAGCTCACATGGGGATTGAAATTAGGATTTCCGCCGCTCGGCGACCGTCGTTCGCCCGCCGTCGCTTGGCCACCGTTGCTCGGCCACCGTCGCTACTCGGCCACCGTCGCTCAACCACCATTGTAGTTGCTTGACTAGGTGAGCGAGGAGCGACTGAGATTGTTGCAGGAAAAATCAAAGGCGAGGGCGGAGGAGGAGGAGGAAGAAGATGGGTCGAAGGTGTTGCTGGTGCGCTGCTGCTGCTGGTGCGTTCCTGGTGTCATTGCTGGTGTGCTGCCGGTGCTATTGCTGGTGCCGTGCTGGTGTCGTTGCTAGTGCGGGTCTTCGAGGAAGAAGAAGACACGAAGACGAGCGTTCCCCCTCTCTCAATTTGGGGATTAGGGTTTCAAAGTTGGGGGAAAATGCCAAACGGCGTCGTTTTGGTGTTTGGATGCTGACTCAACTCTCCGACGAGCCACGTCGGCTTCAAAATTAATAAAAAAGGCCATGTCGGATTTCGCCAATTTCGTCGCGTTGGCACCAAAGTGAGTGTTTTTCAAATTTTTTGGCACTTAAGTGATCCGACGGAAACTTTTGGCACCAAAGTGAGTGCCGTACACAACTTATGGCACCATTAGTGTTCTGATCCCCAAGATATGCCGACTCAAACTCAAAGCAAACGTGCATATAACTGGAGAAAATGCCACTACTGTGCCATTCCTCTGATTTTTGGCACAACCTATCCATTGAGGCCTTCCTATCAAAATATTATGCAGAATGGATGGAAGTTTTGGAAGAAAAGCTAGCAAGAAAGTCCCCAGGCCTCATCCCCAAGATATGCCGACACAAACTTAATGCAAACATGCATATAACCGAAGAAATTGCCGCTACTGTGCCGTTCCTCTGATTTTCGGCACAATCTTTCTTTCGAGGCCTTCTTGTTGAAATATTATGCAGCATGGATTGAAGTTTCGGCATAAAAGCAAGCAGGAAAGTCCCCATGCAATAACCTTAAGATATGCCGACTCAAACTCAATGAAAACATGCATATAATTGGAGGAAATGCCGCTATTGTGCCGTTCCTCTAATTATTGGCACAATCTTTCTTCCGAGGCATTCCCGTTGAGATATTATGCATAGTGGATGGAAGTTTCAGAAGAAAAGGCAGCCACAAAGTCTCCATGCCGCATCCCCAATATATGCCGATCAAACTCGATGCAAACATGCATATAACCGGAGAAATTGCCACTATTGTGCCGTTAAGAGATTTTAACGCAATAATCTTGAGAATTCGACTCGAAATCGATTTTTAGATCGTGCTACTTTGCAAAAATCATTATAGTATAGTCTAAATCGATCAGAGACTGGACATAGGTCGATTAGACAGAGGTATGTGATTCGTGTGGGTGATTCCACGTAATTGCAAATTTTTTGTCGAATGGCACTAGACCGATTTTTTTGTCATTAATGTACCCTATGTCGTATTTGAAACATCGAGATTTTAGGGTTTAGGGTTTAGGGTTTAGGGTTTAGGGTTTAGGGTTTAGGGTTTAGGGTTTAGGGTTTAGGGTTTAGGGTTTAGGGTTTAGGGTTTAGGGTTTAGGGTTTAGGGTTTAGGGTATAGGGTTTAGGGTATAGGGTATAGGGTATAGGGTTTAGGGTATAGGGTTTAGGGTTTAGGGTTTAGGGTATAGGGTATAGGGTATAGGGTTTTAGGGTTTAGGGTTTAGGGTTTAGGGTTTAGGGTTTAGGGTTTAGGGTTTAGGGTTTAGGGTTTAGGGTTTAGGGTTTAGGGTTTAGGGTTTAGGGTTTAGGGTTTAGGGTTTAGGGTTTAGGGTTTAGGGTTTTAGGGTTTAGGGTTTAGGGTTTAGGGTTTAGGGTTTAGGGTTTAGGGTTTAGGGTTTAGGGTTTAGGGTTTAGGGTTTAGGGTTTAGGGTTTAGGGTTTAGGGTTTAGGGTTTAGGGTTTAGGGTTTAGGGTTTAGGGTTTAGGGTTTAGGGTTTAGGGTTTAGGGTTTAGGGTTTAGGGTTTAGGGTTTAGGGTTTAGGGTTTAGGGTTTAGGGTTTAGGGTTTAGGGTTTAGGGTTTAGGGTTTAGGGTTTAGGGTTTAGGGTTTAGGGTTTAGGGTTTAGGGTTTAGGGTTTAGGGTTTAGGGTTTAGGGTTTAGGGTTTAGGGTTTAGGGTTTAGGGTTTAGGGTTTAGGGTTTAGGGTTTAGGGTTTAGGGTTTAGGGTTTAGGGTTTAGGGTTTAGGGTTTAGGGTTTAGGGTTTAGGGTTTAGGGTTTAGGGTTTAGGGTTTAGGGTTTAGGGTTTAGGGTTTAGGGTTTAGGGTTTAGGGTTTAGGGTTTAGGGTTTAGGGTTTAGGGTTTAGGGTTTAGGGTTTAGGGTTTAGGGTTTAGGGTTTAGGGTTTAGGGTTTAGGGTTTAGGGTTTAGGGTTTAGGGTTTAGGGTTTAGGGTTTAGGGTTTAGGGTTTAGGGTTTAGGGTTTAGGGTTTAGGGTTTTAGGGTTTTAGGGTTTAGGGTTTAGGGTTTAGGGTTTAGGGTTTAGGGTTTAGGGTTTTAGGGTTTAGGGTTTAGGGTTTAGGGTTTAGGGTTTAGGGTTTAGGGTTTAGGGTTTAGGGTTTAGGGTTTAGGGTTTAGGGTTTAGGGTTTAGGGTTTAGGGTTTAGGGTTTAGGGTTTAGGGTTTAGGGTTTAGGGTTTAGGGTTTAGGGTTTAGGGTTTAGGGTTTAGGGTTTAGGGTTTAGGGTTTAGGGTTTAGGGTTTAGGGTTTAGGGTTTAGGGTTTAGGGTTTAGGGTTTAGGGTTTAGGGTTTAGGGTTTAGGGTTTAGGGTTTAGGGTTTAGGGTTTAGGGTTTAGGGTTTAGGGTTTAGGGTTTAGGGTTTAGGGTTTAGGGTTTAGGGTTTAGGGTTTAGGGTTTAGGGTTTAGGGTTTAGGGTTTAGGGTTTAGGGTTTAGGGTTTAGGGTTTAGGGTTTAGGGTTTAGGGTTTAGGGTTTAGGGTTTAGGGTTTAGGGTTTAGGGTTTAGGGTTTAGGGTTTAGGGTTTAGGGTTTAGGGTTTTAGGGTTTAGGGTTTAGGGTTTAGGGTTTAGGGTTTAGGGTTTAGGGTTTAGGGTTTAGGGTTTAGGGTTTAGGGTTTAGGGTTTAGGGTTTAGGGTTTAGGGTTTAGGGTTTAGGGTTTAGGGTTTAGGGTTTAGGGTTTAGGGTTTAGGGTTTAGGGTTTAGGGTTTAGGGTTTAGGGTTTAGGGTTTAGGGTTTAGGGTTTAGGGTTTAGGGTTTAGGGTTTAGGGTTTAGGGTTTAGGGTTTAGGGTTTAGGGTTTAGGGTTTAGGGTTTAGGGTTTAGGGTTTAGGGTTTAGGGTTTAGGGTTTAGGGTTTAGGGTTTAGGGTTTAGGGTTTAGGGTTTAGGGTTTAGGGTTTAGGGTTTAGGGTTTAGGGTTTAGGGTTTAGGGTTTAGGGTTTAGGGTTTAGGGTTTAGGGTTTAGGGTTTAGGGTTTAGGGTTTAGGGTTTAGGGTTTAGGGTTTAGGGTTTAGGGTTTAGGGTTTAGGGTTTAGGGTTTAGGGTTTAGGGTTTAGGGTTTAGGGTTTAGGGTTTAGGGTTTAGGGTTTAGGGTTTAGGGTTTAGGGTTTAGGGTTTAGGGTTTAGGGTTTAGGGTTTAGGGTTTAGGGTTTAGGGTTTAGGGTTTAGGGTTTAGGGTTTAGGGTTTAGGGTTTAGGGTTTAGGGTTTTAGGGTTTAGGGTTTAGGGTTTAGGGTTTAGGGTTTAGGGTTTAGGGTTTAGGGTTTAGGGTTTAGGGTTTAGGGTTTAGGGTTTAGGGTTTAGGGTTTAGGGTTTAGGGTTTAGGGTTTAGGGTTTAGGGTTTAGGGTTTAGGGTTTAGGGTTTAGGGTTTAGGGTTTAGGGTTTAGGGTTTAGGGTTTAGGGTTTAGGGTTTAGGGTTTAGGGTTTAGGGTTTAGGGTTTAGGGTTTAGGGTTTAGGGTTTAGGGTTTAGGGTTTAGGGTTTAGGGTTTAGGGTTTAGGGTTTAGGGTTTAGGGTTTAGGGTTTAGGGTTTAGGGTTTAGGGTTTAGGGTTTAGGGTTTAGGGTTTAGGGTTTAGGGTTTAGGGTTTAGGGTTTAGGGTTTAGGGTTTAGGGTTTAGGGTTTAGGGTTTAGGGTTTAGGGTTTAG
>CM024721.1:0-110793 GCA_014182545.1 Eucalyptus globulus
GTATCGTCTTGCATTGCCGCCAAGATTGGCGCAAGTGCATGACGTCTTTTCACGTGTCGATGTTAAGGAAGTGCGAGGCACTCCCAACCCACGTGCTCAATTTCGAGGAATTGGACGTGGATGACCGTGTCATACGTGGAAAGCCCGGTTCAGATTGTCGATCGTAAAGAGCAAGTTCTCCATACAAAGACCATTCCGTTGGTCAAAGTGGTCTGGCAACACCACGGCACTAAAGGAGCGACTTGGGAGACGGAAGAGTTTATGAGACAATTGTACCCCCGCCTTTTTGAGCAAAGTGTAATGGTTTAAATTTCGAGGACAAAATTTTTATAAGAGGGGAAGAGTTGTGACATCCTGAAATTCGACCCTGTTTCGATAAAGTGAAATGGGCATTTCGTCGACATGCCTATGGCCCTTTTTCTCTGAGCTGATCACTCATGAGTTAACTAACCTCTTGCAGGTAAAAAACCGTTAAGAGATGTATCAGCTATAAAATCCTAAAAGCTACCTAATTGGTTGGATTGAGCTAAAATCACGTCTAATCGATTTTTAACCACGAAATTGAACTCGATTTCGGGAATCGAATTTTAAGCGAGTCATAATTCTTTTTTTTGGATATTGTCTCATCGTCCGTCAATTTATTGACAAGTCCGAAATTTCAAGAAAGAAATTATCAGAAGAAAAATTGAAGCCCGAAAGAAATTAGAATGGGAAAGAGAAAAGAAAATCAAATAAGAAAAGTATTGTTGTTTATTTTTCTTTTTCTCTCTCTCTCTCCCTTCTCTTTTCTTTTCTCTCTTTTCTCTCTCTCTTCTCTCCCTCTCCCTTTCCCCCTCGTGCGATTTCCCCCCCCACCGCATACCTTTTCTCTCTCTCCTCTTTGACCAGTCAATACCTATCCTCTCTCTCTCTCTCTCTCTCTTTCTTCTTCTTCTTCTTCTTCTTCTTCTTCCTCCCCGTGCGTCCGAATGAGCAAACCAGAACCAGAAGCTCAAGTAGAAGCTGCAGCCCCGTCGCCGCCCGTTCCGCCGCCGCACCGCACGCCCGCGACGGCCGCCTGCCCAACACCGCACGTCCAGCCACCCGTCCCTTGCGCCAGGCGTTCCCCCGAGCGAATCCAGCTCTGCCTAGCCCCCGTTCCACCGACCAGCTCCAGCTTCGGCCACCGCCCAGCCCCACCGGACCTCTCCGGCGTCCCCCTCACCCTCCGCCGGTCTTCCCTCGCCGTTTTGGTCACCGGAGCAACCCCGGCCAGCCCCGACCAGCAACCCACGAAGTGGGTTGCCAGCCCCTTTCGGGCTCGTTTTGGGCCGTTTCCGGGCCCCGAACCTAAGCCGTGCTTTGGGAAGTTTTGTTCTTCGCGTCGCCCTCGTCGGATTAATCCGATTTGCACGCGATTTGGTGAGTAATCTCACTAATCCAGGATTAGTTGGCTAATTATGTTTAAGTTGGTTTAGTTTTAATTAATTATGTTTAGGTTGTTAGATTAGAATAAATTAGCAATTATTAGTCAATTGTGATGCGATTTAGATAAATTGATTGCGCAATTAGCAAGTAGACGTGGTCTACTAATTATTGGAAGTGCCTCGGGATTTTTCCCGACCCTTAGTGGGCTCCAATTAGGCTTTTCGGAATTAAATTAATTTTCGGAATTAAATTATATAATTATTTATTTTCCGAAAATTCAAATGAGATGGTCCGGAACTGGAAAGTTATGCTGATGACCGTGGTGAAGTCCGTTTATTTAATCGGGCTTTATTTTGAGCTAAATCGAATTTTTAATATTAATTATTTAATTTTCGAAATTAATAAATTAATTAATTATTTTTCGGAAATTAAGATTTTGATGGGCGACGACCGAAATCTCGTGCTGATCATTGTGGCGCAGTCTGTTTATTTATTTGAGCTCCACGTTGTATGGAATTGAATAAATTGTGATATTTTAGGGATTTACCCTAAATTGATTGGAATTGATTGAGATTGAATTGTTGATTGGTAAATGGCCAAGTATGTTATTCAGCATTTATAATGCTTTGTTGAGTTGATTTAATTACTTGATTGAGAAATCGTTGGGCATTGGTTGTCGGTATTGAAAGTAGATTGGTAATCACTTGAAAGAGGACACGTGGGCTCGGTGAATTGGAATATCACCTGGAGAATGCACGTGAATTCAGTGGTTGAATATGTCACTTTGGCGAAAAGGTCGCCTGAGAGAATGCACGTGGCTCGGAGACTCGGTATGTCATCCTAGAGAATGCACGTGGCTTGGTGACAGAGTTTGGCATCTAAAAGGGCACGTGGGCTCGGTGAATTGATGCATCACTTTGGTGAGATAGCACCTAAGAAAATGCATGTGGGCCCAGGCATCTAAAAGGGCACGTGGGCTCGGTGAATTGATGCATCACTTTGGTGAGATAGCACCTAAGAGAATGCACGTGGGCCCAGGCATCTAAAAGGGCACGTGGGCTCGGTGACTTGATATATCACTTTGGCGAAGAGGTCGCCTTAGAGAATGCACGTGGGCCCAAGGTTCGAGGCACGTGAACTTGGAGACCTGGAATGTCGTCCTAGAGAATGCACATGGCCTAGCTTTTAAATATCCCACAATGGGGATTGAATTGTATGACATGTAATCGACTGGTTCGATTTGTTTGGAATAAATGGGTGTCTATTATGAATTGTACTGACTTGCACGTGAGATCTGAGGCCAAGGTAAGTCATCTGCCTTGTGCGTGTTTAGGCAGCCTATAGTATAATGGTTTACTAATCGGGCTTAGTTGGGTAGAACTCGCTAAGACGTAGTCTCATCCCGGTTTGGGGAAATCATTTCAGGACCCCGATGAGGAGCTGAGGAGGAGAAGTCTATGAAGGAGAACTCGGAAGTGAGATATGAGGAGAAGGATTTTTGGAAGAAGAAGATAGTCCCGAGAGGAGCCTTGAGTACGGCCTGGATGGATTGAGATCCTATCTTCTTTTGAGATCTCCATTTTGATGTGAATAGTTATGAAGTGATTTGTGTTTTGTATAAAAGTTTGGTTATAAATTTCAGTATGAAAAATATGGCCTTGCTTTTCTATCCCATCGTTTTATTGTCTGGGGATTTTAACTGCTTCCGCATGTGCTTAATAAATGAAAGGGTCGACGATACATAGTCCTGGGATATCGCATTATAAAATCAACCAAGTTGAAGGATGTGTGCGTGCCCGAGGATCGGAGCGTGACAGTTCACCACTCTCTACCAACAATTGGATACTTATCTTCCTACCTTGAACGATCTAGATGTTCTAGCTAAATGCCAAGAGGATTTAAAGGTAATATTATATCTCAAGTCATTGGGGCCTAAGTATTCATCTCTTCGTCAGCATATTACATCTCAGAGTTCTCTTCCCATAGTAGATGAAGTCTTCTCCTAGGCTCTCCATTCTACAACTCCTGAGAAGAGTTCTTCCATGCCGCAGTAGAGATTGTTGCTAAGCTTTCTCCTGGTTCGAGTGGACGTGGAGGTCGAGGTTGTGCCTATTGAGGTCGTGGACATGGTGTCGTTCATCGTGGAAGTCGTGGAGCCCGTGAAACCTAAATCCTAGACCTTAGACCCTAAACCCCAACCCCTAGACCCTAGACCCTAAACCCCAACCCCTAGACCTTAGACCCTAAACCCCTAGACCCCAAACCCCTAAACCCTAAACCCTACACCCTACACCCTACACCATAAACCTTAAACCCCAAACCCCAACCCCCAACCCCAAACCCAACTCCTAAACCCCTAAACCCCAAAACCCAAACCACAAACCCCAAACCCCAAACCCCAAAACCCCAAAACCCCCAAAACCCAACACCCCAAAACCCAAAACCCTAACCCCTAATCCCTAACTCCTAACCCCTAAAAACCTACACCCTAAAACCTAAACCCCAAACCGCCCCAAACCCCAAACCCCAAAACCCCCAACCCCAACCCCAAAACCCAAACCCCAAACCCCTAAACCCTAACCCCCTACCCGTGACACCCCGAACCCTTCTTGGGTCGCCACAGGCACCAACGTTACACCTTACTACCTCTCTCTAGAAGAAAGCGTCGTAATTCATAGACATTTTTTTTTAAAATGGTCCCAGCGCGACTCATTAGCGGAAGCAAAATAAAATATCACCATCTCTCCCCTACCAACCATGATACAAATACACACCACTAATCACCATGATTAATAGACAAGCCACGACACTTTATTTACATATATTTTCAAGATGGGATTTCTTTGGGTCGATACATCAAAAGGAAAAGCCAGGACTCAGCCATGTCCGGCCTAAAACCCCGAAAAGAACCCTCGACCCGCTACAACTCATGTGCACAACCCCATCATTAGTGTCGGCTAACTATCCCAAAAAATCCAACTCCTACTGTCACGCACGGGCCCTCACACCTAACCCGGTGCATCAGGCGGTGGCGGCGGCAACATCCCTCACATCACCCCATCGCGACGAATGTGGACGGAGATGAACTCCTGGACAACCGGGCCCCCAACCAAGCCTACGTCGTACATGACAAAACAACATACTCATATATACGTCAATCCAGGCACAGAAGGACAGTCAAACTCCTTGCACTCAACCTCTACATCGGATGGTAGACCGTAAAATACACCCCACGTGACGGCAAGGAGCGGCATGCTGCTAATCTGAAATGTCAGTCCCCAAAAGAGAGTGAGTACAACCACTCGGCAGGTAAAGGAAGTCCAATAACCACTCATTGCATCATACAAGTCATACATGCATTGCAAGCATTACTTACCTTGAAGCCATGGATATACTATCATGCATCATCACCACAATCTTAACACATACATGTGTATCACCATGTCATACTCATATCATTGTCATCATGACATTATTATATCACACACATGCCATCCTCATCATATACATGACACCATCATACCATACACATGTCATCATCATAATGGCATCATCATATCTCATCACACATCATCATCATGGCATCATCATATCACATATGTCATCATCATCATGGCATCATCATATCACACCTGTTATCATGCCATATCATATATCATCATCATCATCATCATGCATATCATCATTTCCATGGGTGATCATCATCATATCATATCATATCATCACCATCATGCATATCATCATGCATAGTTCAATTTCCACTTTTAACTTTCGATTTGATCACCACATCACCCTTCCTCGGATCATCAATTTCATCTCATATTTTACACTCACGCCCCATCCGGGCATCCCCTCAGGCAAAGACCTCCGAGGCTTCCGGCATTCGGCCATTCCAGGCCACCGAGCATCTGGCCCCCCACATTCCGGGCATCTCGCATCCCAACTGGCATCACGAGGCATTCCTCTCGGGCAAAGACCTCCAACAAGGCTTCCGGCATTTACACTCCCTAGCCGGGCATCCCGCACCCCTACTAGCATCGCGAGGCATCCCCCTGGGCAAAAACCTCCAGGGCTTCCGGCACCCCCAACTTTCCGGGCATCCTGAAACTCCCAGGGCCGTCCGGCAATGTATCTCTATACATTCCCGGCATCATCATCCACCACAACAATCTCCTCATTTAACATTATTCATGTTCACCAATTTCGGTCTTAATTTAGCATGGCATATGATGTATTGGCAAATCAACAATCATGTTCAGCATTTGAATTCCCACATGCATCTCGATTCATTGTCATGCATACATCAAGACCTCATCATTCATACTACATGGTACAATTATTTATGAAATAAAATTTAATGGAATTATGCCAAATAAAATAATCCATTTTTCATGCCCTTTTCATTTATTTAAATTTCAGCTTGTGCCATTTTCAAAAATATTAATTTAATATCTATATAATTCTCAAAAATCATAAAAATTAAGGCAAGTGATAATCAAGACAATAGGATAATGATTTCATGCAAAATACATGCCAAATATAATTTCACATAATTTCATAATTCACACAAAACAGCATGTAATTTTCGGATGAAATCAGAATGCACAGTTTCCGAAGAAATTCGATTAAAATATCCATACAACCTCCAAAAATTACTAAATTTTACCGAGTTATAACCAAGACATTAAAGTAAATTTTTCATGAAGACTTCCAAGTCAGATTCTTTTTAGATAAATTTCTACAGTCTCACGAAGCTTCTGGATCCAACACCGAATCGTCCAGTACATGCTTCTCCGACATACTGAGTTTTCACCTACCTATTCTTCTTATTTTCCTATGAAATGTGGATATGTTCTACATAAATATGTTCTCTACAATTTTCATGAAGAGATCCAAGTCAAATACCCAGATTATAGTCGTCATTTAGGTCCATGAAGTCTCGGGTGTCCTGTAATACATCTCCAGAATTACCGTCTTCAAGATCTAGTCGATTTACTAGGTTATACTTGTTCATCTCACTTCAAATTTGATTATGTTGTAGTTTAATATGTCCCCTACAACTTTCATGAAGAGATCGAAGCCAAAATCGGACTCTAAACATGCATGCAAGCTCTCACAACATTCTGACTGGAGCGGATTCAAACGAAAACAGCAACCTTGCTCAAGAACCAGTCATCCAAGCTTCGGTTTTCCTCTCCTAATCACCCAAAATTCGACATACATGTAACACACACATGCAAGAGCAGCAAGAGGGACCCCAACTTGCCTCTAGACTGAACGGACGACGGCACACGGCGGCGAGCACGGCGGACAGACGGCGGCGACTCCTCCTCGGCTTCTCCTCCCTCTCGGCCACTCTCCCTCTCTCTCGCAAAATCTCTCTCTCTCTCTCTCTCTCTCTCCCTCTCTTGGCCGAATGAAGTAACCGGCCACCTCTCTCTCTCTCTTCCATTTTATTTCCCCTAAACCTCATCATTAGTAATCATTGTTTGCCTTTCAATTGACCAATGCATGCCCATCCTTCTCTAAGCCAATGCATGAAGACTTCTTGCCACTTGTCTTAATACATGCATAATGGGCTTTTGAGCTTGGGCTTTTGGGCTTGGGCAGGCCACTCTTGGGCCTCCTCTTGGGCTGGTCGACAGCCCCCTTTTGTGGGCCTAATTGGGCCGACTTGCTTGGCCCATCAAGGCTTCGGCCAATGGGCCTAAGGCCCAACCTAAAAATTAACTTTTCCTCCCTTTTTTTTTATAATTTCTTCTATAAATTTCTAAATTTTAATTTCCACATGGCCAAAGTCTTGTGACATTTTATTTAATTCATAAGGTGCATGGCCAAGCATAGATTATCATCATTAATCTATCTAATTTAGAATCTCATAAACACAAGCACAAATCACCTAATCTTAAAAAGAGACTAATGGCTAAAGCATAAACCGTAGAAAATTTCATTACCTAATTAGAGGCTTTAACACACCTTATAACTTGACTTGAATTTTGGGATGCCACACTACCCCTAAACACAAAACCCCAACCCCAACCCCCAACCCCAACCCCAAAACCCCAAACCCCCAAACCCCAAACCCCACACCCCAAACCCAAACCCCAAACCCCTAAACCCCTAACCCCTAAACCCTAAACTCTAAAACCCCAAACCCCTAAAACCAAACCCCAAACCCCAAACCCCAAACCCCAAACCCCAAACTCCAAACCCCAAAACCCCAAAACCAAACCCCTAATCCCTAAACCCCTAAACCCCTAACCCCTAAAACCCCAAAACCCAAACCCCTAAAACCCTAAAAACTAACCCCTAACCCCTAAACCCTAAAATCCCAAACCCCAAACCCATAAAACCAAAAAAACCCTAAACTCATAAAACCCAAAACCCTAAAAACCCTAACCCCAAACCCCGAAACCTGAAACAACGAACCCGAAACCCGAAACCCCAAACCCTAAACCCCAAAGCCCAAACCCAAATCCCAAAACCCCAAACCTAAAACCCAAAACCCCAAAACCCGTAACCCTAAAACCCTAAAACCCTAAGCCCGAAGCCCAAAGCCCTAAGCCGAGGCCCCAAGCCCTAAGCCCCCCAAGCCCGACAAGCCCCAAGCCCTAAACCCAAAACCCTAAAACTGTAAACCCTCAACCCTCAACCCTCAACCCAAACCCAAAACCCCAAACCCTAAAACCCCTTAACCCCTAAAACCTGGACATGGGACCCCTCGACCGGGAACCCGAAACCCCAAATCCCGAACCCCAAACCCCAAACCCTCAACCCCAACCTTAAACCTTAAACCCTAAACCCCAAAACCCCAAACCTTAAATCCCTAAACCCTAAAGCTAACCTAATCTCAAACCCTAAACCCCAAAACCCCAAGCCCCACCTCCAACCTGCAAACCATGTAAACACAAAACCCTATAGCTTGATACCCCTAACCCAAACCCATTCCCCAACCCTTAATCACAACCCCTAAAACTCAAAACTTACCTTTGGCACAGATTATTTTGCATTTTCTCATTTAAATGGTGAGCATTTATTAATGGTTGAAGGGGCATATCGAGGTTATTTTAGACTCGTTTTGAGTTACTTATGATTTATTTTTGGTTATGGGAATTATTTCATGATTACATTACTGTATTATTTATTTTTGGTTTTGGTGTTATATTACTAGTCTTTTGTACTTTTGATGTTACTAACAATTCTTCGAGATCATTTAATGGTTTTTGGGTCATATTATGGTCACTTGATGCTCATTTTGAGATTTCTTGGTTTACATGAAGGGCTTATCTCAAAATAATTGTTACTTGTGGGTATTTGCATTTTTGGATTTATTTCAATACTGAGCATTTGTTTATGGTTTTAGGATGATATGGGGATTATTCAAGTTCATGGGTTATTTTAAGATAAAAAATAATTGTCACCTTTTTTGTTTTTGAGTTTAGGTGTTATATTCTTGATTTTCTATACTATGCATGTTATATTGGAATTATGCTATATCTAGGACATTAGGTTTATCTAATAATTCTTCAAGTGTATTGAGAAGTTTAGATGTTATCTATTGATACGACTCCAAAAGGCTTATAAGTTATGGCAGGAAGACTTATTAGTTTCTTTAAGGGTTGTTTGTATTTTTGAGATTGTATTTCTTGCTTTTTTTGCAATTTAGAGTATGTGACCCATGTTGAGTGTTTATGTAGGGGCTATAAAGGGATCCTCATAGCTTAGCTTACCACACACAAGCATGTTTAACATCTCAACCAATGGCAGCATGAAGATTAATCACTTTTAACATAAGCTATTCGATCTAGCCATTATATGGGCATGTAACATTAAGTTTCATATCCAACGTTTTAAATAATATGGCCCAAACATGCTTTAAACAACCAATCATGGCCAAATAAATGACCACATCCACCTATGCTTCTCAGACTAATCATGTTGTTGGCTTTTGTTCAAGTATTTGGTAAGCAAACACCAAGCAACCCTATGGAAAAGCAAGTAATTGATAGCTCATTTGACACTCATCTGCAAGAATTTTGTTCAAGTAATTGGTAAGCAAACACCAAGCAACCCTATGGAAAAGCAAGTGATTGATAGCTCATTTGACACTCATCTGCAAGAATTTTGTTCAAGTAATTGGTAAGCAAACACCAAGCAACCCTATGGAAAAGCAAGTGATTGATAGCTCATTTGACACTCATCTGCAAGAATGTAACCCACACAATACATGCAAAAGTAGCCAACTTAGCATATTAAGTATCCAAAGATTTGGAATTAGCATCACCCCTCCAAATGATGTCGAGAATATTTGGCTATAGGGGTATATTTGTCTATTTCTTTTATTATTTTATATATGGGGACAATAAAGACAATATTGTAATTTTGGCCTTTGCACTTTATTATAAATAAATAGCTTGGGGTCACATCGACCTAACCAAGCATTCAGTTCAGTTTTTCTCTTTCAACATAATATCAAAGCCAATATCCCTTATGAGAAGGTTTGTAGTAAAAAAAATTCACATGGATGTGCGTTGACAACAAATCCCACGTGCTCTTTATATTTATATCGTATCCCTCCACATATAAATTTACGCTTTTGAGTTGGACTTTCAAACATGGTATCAAAGCCAAGGCCAAACTAAAACCCTAACCCCAATCTCTTCAATTTGTAGTCCTTCCCACCGCAGTTCCTTCTCACCTTCTCCTTTGCTTTCTTTCATAGTGTAAGTAGCACTAATGAGGTGATTCTTTGAATCTAGTGTCTGCCCTAAATCTCACCTCTATGAGATAAACTAAAGTTTGGTTTTAGTCAGCGATAGGTGGTTCGACTTCTTCTGTGATTTTTTGGATCTTCTTGTTCGAGATTGTTTTTACCTTGCCACTAGCCTACAATTATCTCACGTGTGAAGATCAAAGTACCACAGTTCGTGGACCACCATATTCATTTCTTGCCAGAGTTCTTGGAAAATATTAGAATTATCAATTTTTTTCAAGTTTCAAAAACCTTGAAAATTGATTTTTTGCCTTCCCTAGATCTAATTTAGCTGATTTTTGGATAGCTTGAACTCACTACGAGAGGACTTCCATCCAATTTTTGGCCGTTTCTAGCAAGTTTTGGTGGTTCAATTGCTTCATTTACACTGTTTAGGGGAAAAGTCCGAGACAATGTCTGACGGTCCAGTTGTGAACCCTCCACCTATAATAGATGGATGTTCATATCATATCACGTTTGCTACGATCTCTACGAAGCTTCACAACATAAGTTATTTGATATGGTCTCGATCCACATTATTTACCATCGCAAGCCATGAGCTTACAAAACATATCAATGGCAATGGCAATGGCACTTCTATAAAGCCGTATACATCAGGTAATGCTCAAGATAAGTGGATCTCGAATGATTCTTTGGTAATGTATTTTCTGCTTAATTCGATGCGACCACAAATTGCAAAAGGATATATGCTTCTTGATATTACCACACAAATTTGGTTGACTTTAAGATATTTATGTCTACTTGAAAATGATGCATAAGTGTATGAATTTCGAAAATGGGTTCATGACGTCACTCAAAATGAGACAACAATATCTCGATATTATGTTGAGCTTCAAGGTTCATGGCAAGAGCTAGATCATTATGCCAATTGCCACCCAACCAATGCTATAGACACTACTGCATACAAGAGACATGGACAGGAGTAGAGTTCATGATTTTCTGGCAAGATTGAATATTGAATATGATCAAATACGTGCTCAAGTCCTTAGTCGGTCTCCATTCCCTACTTTGGAACAGTCCTATGCACTAGTTCACTTTAAAGAAAGCCATCGGATAGTGATGTTCTATCTATCTATCGTAGATCAATCTGCTCTACAAACCAATATTGACACTGTTGTCAAATTTGATTCATCTACTCGATCTGACGATACTACGTTATGAAGTGTGAGCATTATCATAGGTCATATCTACCTAGGCTACCTATTGGAAAATACACGGAAAACCTATATATTTAAAAGCAAAAAGGGCACAAAGAAAGGGAAAAGAGACAAGGCAAACCATACTGAAATTTTTCTCGATGCACCTACTATTGATATCGATTTATCACAGGAACTTTAGGCATTTCGATGTCTATTGAAAGCTTATGCTACTACTACCTCCTCCACAATTGCCAATTTGCATTTTCCTTATGCTTCAAACCTAGCCACTTCAAGTATTTTTATTGGGAGGTTTAATACGTCAATTGTTTCAGCCCATGTATCAAGGATCCATATCTCCAATACAGGGCTACTAATCACATGACAGGCTCTTCTGGTCTCTTTTCAAAAATACACCCCTCATTCTAGCAGAGATAAAGTTCGCATAGCTGATGGACCCCTCTCTTCCATTGCATGAAAATGGTCTATCAAATGTTCCTTCGCTTTTTCCTCATCTTTTGTTTTACATATCCCATCATTTTCTATTAATCTCCTTTTTGTTAGTAATCTAACTCGAGACTTAAAATGTAAAGTACTATTTTTTTTCCATCTTAGTGTGTTCTCCAAGATGTAGTAAAGGAGGAGATTGGATATGGTATATTCGATGGTGGTCTTTATCTGCTCGAGGGTAGTGGGGCTTCTAATTCGACTTTTGTCTTCTGTGCCTCATCAAATTAATTCAGCATTGACGAATCTCCCCCACCGGTATTACATATTAGGTCATCCCCATTTAAGAACTTTAGAAAAAGTTTTTCCTAGTCTCGTTTCAGGTTGTACTAAAGATGAGTTTTTTTTGTGAAGCTTGTATTTTGGCTAAATAAACTCATTCAACATATCAATCTTCAAGTAATAAAAGTTGTTTCCCTTTTTCATGTGAATCATACTAATGCATAGGGTCCTTCCTGTCGCACTTTTATTTCAACCATCGATGGTTTCACTTTTATTGATTGTCATTCTCGTACAGCTAAGATATATCCGTTAAAACATAAGAGTGGCTTTTTTTCGCTCTTTCAAATCTTTCACAAAATTATTCAAACTCAGTTATTGCTAATGTGAAAATTCTTCGCAATAACAATAGCATTGAGGACATTGAAGGTCAATTTCAACATCTCTCTCTAATCTAGCTGATGGTTTATATGTAATGGGCTCAAGGCCCGTCCGCCCAAGTTGGGCCCAAAAAGCCCGGCCCACGGGAATACGGCCCGTGGATGGGGGAACATATAAAAGGGAGGAGAGAGAGAGAGAATGTACCGTTTGGAAAAACAGAAAACGTATGTACGCCTCCCCGCTTCTCTCTCTCTCTCGCTTTCTCTCCCAAAAAGGCAAACAGTGAGGCGCGAAGGCGATTTTGCTTCACTGGATCAACAGGACCAAGATTATCTTCCTCTAACGGCGTTGGTGTCTCATCTGTGGCTAAAAGGTACGCTCGAATCCGTGGTGTGCTTTAGGATCGGTGATACGTGTTGTTTTTCCCGGGCTTCGCTTCCGCATTGATTTAGGGGTTCGATTTAGTGTCGAATCCAGTTTTCGAGGATCAGTCATTACCAACATTGGTATCAGAGCCCTAGTTCACGTTTTCCCGATCTGTTTTCATGTTTTTGATTGATTTTTCGCGAAAGTGTTTCGGCCGTATGGATCAGGGCGAGAAATCCCGACACCCGAGCGTTCTTCGGCCATTTTTCTGAGTTTTCGTAAGTCAAAATCGTTTTCTGAACACATGGGGAGAAAGGCGACGTCGAGACGAGTCTGGAGACACGTCGTGCGCCGCCAGGCGACGCCGCACGCGCCCACACGTGCAGCCAGAAGCCGCTGCGCGTGGTCGCGACGCGACCGGAAGCGCTGGCTCGCCCAGCGCGTGCGGCACACGGGCCGGTCCGCGGACCAACGTGTGCTGACGTCACCCAACGGTCAATAACCGCTAGGGTGACGTCATCGATGACGTCAGCATGACGACGTTTCGCCGGCGCGGCCACCGGGCGACGACCCGACTAGCGACACGACCCGAGGACGTCGGCACGCGCACCGCACGTGCCGATGACGCGCGTGACGTCATCCGGCGCGCACGCGTGCGGCGTGCCGCCGCCGGTTCGCCCGAACCGTCCGGCCGAGCGGTCTGTCCGGTCCGACCGGTCCGACGACCGTTGACCACCGTTGATCGTTTGACCGACGACCGTTGACCGTTGACTTTGACCGTTGACCGTTGACCCGGAAAAAAAAAAGAAAAAGACAAAAAAGAATGTGTTTCTTTTTCAATTAAGTCTATGTGGATTATAATGCGATCCCTTATTTGTTCTGCATTTGTTGCAGGAACAATGCCTCCCCTGAGGTTGCGCACACCTATTCGCGGAGTTACTAATGAACAAAAGGATAGGCTGTCTAAGTTGATAGCTGAGCTGACTGATCATCGATGGGAGAGAGGTGACTTAATTGATCATGTCCTTGAAATCAACGGGAAAATTCAATAGGTCATATGGAATGGTCGTCCTATGTCACAGTCAGAGATGGTGCGATTTTTCATAAACACTCTTCCACCTGAATGGCAAGATGTGTTGAATCGCATATGGGATGTCAACGGAGCTGCTCCTATAAGAAAATTGTGATGGATTTTGTAAATGAATATTACTTGTATTGTTTCAAGGGAAAAGATCAAGAAATTGAACAAAAGAGGATCTTTCCCGCCGTTCGTGCTGACTTGGTGTTAGTTGTATTGGCTGATATATGTTAAGTGTGATTTGTTGGACATATTATGTAATGATTACTACCTAATTGTGTTAATTGAAAGCATTATTGTTTTATTGGATGTCTATTATATATTGCTTTCTCATTATTGCTGGTTGCTGTGGGTAATTAGTCATGGGTAGTTTTAGAAGTTTTTGTAGCTTCATAGAATTGATTTTGCATAAGACAATTATATTGATGATAGTTTTAAGTTAGGATTTTGGAGGATGATTGGAAACATAGTGACTTTTTGATTCTGAAGCCTTACTTGAAATTATTCATTAATATGATGGGTCTATGTAAATAGGGATGCATAAATAATAGGCATTAATAATTCGTGCATATTTGTCTGATTTGTTCAGATCAATGACTTCAGCCACAAAGAGCATAGTTGCTGAGCTGAACAAAGGTGAAAAGCTCAATGGTGACAACTATGAAATTTGGCAAATGAAAATCCAAAGATGTGGAAAGAGCAAGAAGCACTTGAAGCTCTTAACCCGACCATGGTAGAACCCGAAGAGGGAACCACCGCACAAAGCACAAAAGAGACAGAGAAGCTTTTTCTGCGTGGAAAAGAAAGAACTCTCTAGCTCGCATCACGTTGCTGAGTAGCATGGAAAATGACGTCATGCGAGAGTTTTGGCATTTTGACAATGCCAAGGAAATGTGGGAGGCATTGGCAGCTAGATTTGGTCATACTTCGGTGACTAGATTGAGGCAGCTCACTATCAGGTTTGACTCTTATAAGAAGCATCATGGTCAGACCATGAAGCAACATCTTAGAAAGATGTCAAACATGATAACTGAGCTAAAAGATGCTGGCCATGTCCTCACAGATGAGCAGCAGGTGCAAGCAGTGATTCGTTCCTTGCCTTAGAGTTGGGAGCACATGAAGGTGCACCTGACTCACAATGAAAATATCAAAACCTTTGAGGATGCAATGCGTCATCTTGAGCTGGAAAAGGACCACCTGTTGGCGGCTAAGCCGGATGCTGAACTCTATCATGCTAGTTCCAGCTCAAATGGAGCTTCGAGCTCCAAGCGCAAGCGCCCTAACTGGTTTGATAAGGGAAAAGGCAAGGAAGAAGCAGGTCCTTCAGGGAAGAAACCCAAGTTTAACCAACATGAAAGAGGGAAGCGTCCCCGCATGAAAAAGCTTGCAAGGGTGAAATGCTACAACTATGACAAGAATGGTCACTATGCTCGCGACTATCGTGAGCCAAAGAAAGTATGCACCCCTTGTACTTCTCAGAACTTTACTTATGTGTCGAGTTCTGTGTTCTTAACTGAGTCTAATCCTTTGTAGACTGTGGATTCAGGAGCGACGGACCATGTAGCGAAGGATAGAGGATCCTTCGTGGAATTCCGACGAGTACCAACTGGAACTAAGTGGATCTATGTGGGAAACAACTCCAGAGCTGAAGTGAAAGGAATTGGCACATGCCAACTGAATATGCGTGGTGGACGCACTTTGTTCCTTCATGATGTGATGTATGCTCCGGAGATTCGTCGGAATTTAGTAACTGTTTTAGTGTTGGTTAGACTAGGTTTTAATATGAACTTCTGTAATAGAGGTGTGAATTTGTTTTTGGATACAAATTACTATGGTTGTGGTTATTTTCTGGATGGTTTTATTGTATTAGATATTGATTATGTTAATGCTAATGTTTGTTATTCCCTTCTCACGTCTCCTAATAAATATGATAATGATGTGAATGTGTGGCATGCTAGACTTGGTCACATTGGCCAACAGCGTATGAATAGACTAGCCAAAGAGGGCTTGTTGGGCAATATTGAAAAAGTCGATTTGTCCATATGTAAGCATTGCCTAGAAGGAAAAACGACAAGGAAACATTTGGAAAAGGAAAAAGAGCTGAATTTCCTCTACATTTAATCAATTCTGATGTCTGTGGTCCAATGAATGTGAAAGGAAGGCATGGGGCTGTTTATTTCATCACTTTTATTGATGATTATACTCGATTCGGATATGTCTATTTGATTTCTCACAAATCTGAAGCAATAAGTTGTTTTAAAAGGTTTATGAACCTGGTAGAGAATCAATTAGACAAGAAAATAAAAGCATTGAGATCCGATCGAGGTCGAGAATATTTATCTGATGAGTTCAGAAAATTATGTGATGAAAAAGGAATAGAAAGACAGTTGTTTATTCCATATACTCCTCAACAAAATGGTGTTGCGGAGAGAAGAAACAGGACCCTACTGGAAATGGTTAGGTCCATGATGGCGCATGCTAACTTACCAATTACCTTTTGGAGTGATGCGTTGTTAGCTGCTGCGTATATACTTAACCGCGTGCCTTCCAAATCAGTTACTTCCACTCCATATGAGTTATGGACAGGTAGAAAATCGGACTTAAGTTTTCTTAAGCCATGGGGTTGTGCTGCCTATACACATGAGTCCTCTCACAAATTTGGGAAATTGGGTCCCAGAGGAAAGAAGAGTATTTTCATAAGGTACTCAAAACACTCGAAAGGAAATGTGTTCATAGGTGAGCAGGAAAGTGGGAGTATAACTGATTTTGAATCACGAGATGTCACATTCTTAGAGGATGAATTTCCTAAGAAGGGCTAAATAGGGGAAGATTGTTCCCTATTTGAGACCTTGGATCAGGATAATGATGTTAGTGGAGTTCGTCCAAGTGGGAGTAATATGAGAGGTGATGAATTGAATTCAACTAATTCTCAATTGCAACCACATGATGAGACGACATCATCATTACCTAATCCAAGTGGGAGCATGATGGGGGATGATGTGCTAAGTGTACAATCTCCCATACGGCGAACAAGTCGCCAAAGTATTCCCCGTCGACGTTTTGACATTGAAGAGGAAACTTTTATGGTTGCTCCATAAGATGAGGATGAGCCAAGAAATATAAATGAGGCTTTGAATTGCCCTAGTAAGGAAAAATGGATTAATGCAATGGAAGAGGAAATGGAGTCGATGAAATCAAACCAAGTCTGGGAACTGGTTGATCTACCAAAAGGACGCAGAGCTATTGGGAACAAATGGGTTCTCAAAATAAAGCGAAAGGCTGATGGCTCGATTGAAAGGCATAAGGCTCGCCTGTGGCGAAGGGGTATAATTAACATGAATGAATTGATTATGAAGATACGTTTTCTCCTGTAGTGAGATTTACCTCGATTCGCATTATTCTGGCAATATTGGCTAGTCTGGATCTTGAGTTACATCAAATGGATGTAAAGACTATTTTCCTCAATGGAGAATTAGAGGAAGAAATATATATGGAACAACCTGCTGGTTTCATAGTGAAAAGCCAAGAAGAAAAGGTATGTCGACTTTTGAGATCGATATATGGCCTCAAGCAATCATCAAGACAATGGTATATACGTTTTTCATAATGCCATAATGGCATATGATTTTACAATGATTGATGAGGATCATTGTGTATATATCAAAAGATCCAAGGATCAATTTGTGATCATATCATTATATGTTGATGATATACTAATTGCCGGAAGTAATATGGAGTTTGTTAAGACTGTCAAGAGTTGGTTGTCTTCCAACTTTGAGATGAAGGACATGGGTGAGGCTGCATACATTCTTGGAGTTAAGATTTCAAGAGATCGTTAGAAGAGATCATTGTCTCTTTCGCAAGAAACCTATATAAATAAGGTTCTTGAACGATTTCGTATGCAAGATTGTAAACCTATAGACACTCCTATTGCAAAAGGTGAAGGATTGAGCCATAGACTGTGTCCAAGGACTCCACAAGAGAAGGAACAAATGAAACATGTTCCTTATGCAAGTGCTGTTGGGAGCTTGATGTACGCTATGATGTATACAAGACCCGACATATGTTTTGCAGTTGGAATGGTGAGCAGATACCAATCCAATCCAGGTCCAGCACATTGGAAGGCCGTTAAGAGAGTACTGAGGTATCTGAAGGGAACTGCTGATTTCAAGTTGAATTACCAAGGAAAGGATCTGCGACTTGAAGGCTATTCAGATGCTGATTGGGGAGGAGATTTAGATGAAAGAAAATCTACCTCAGGATTTGCTTTCTTACTAAGCAATGGCGCCATATCATGGAGTAGTAAGAAGCAAACCTGCATAGCCTTATCCACGATGGAAGCTGAGTTTGTGGCATTATCAGCAGCAGTACAAGAAGCAGTTTGGCTTAAGAGATTCTTGGATCATTTAGGTGTTATTGAGAAAGCTGCAAATCAATTATTGGTTAACTGTGATAGCCAAGCAGCTATAGCATACACCAAAGATCCAAAGTATCATGGCAAGACCAAACATATAGATACAAAGTATAACTTTTGTAAAAGATATGGTTGCACGAAAGGATGTGAACTTACAGTACATATCTACGCATAAAATGGTAGCAGATCCTATGACAAAGCCAATACCTAGAGATGTGTTTTGTGGTCATGTAAAATCTCTAGGATTGCGTAGAGTCTGATGTACTGATTGTAATTTCCCCTGAGTTGTTCACATTTATGAACTAGTGTTGTTTCATTATTAATGCCTATGAATCTTTGTATGATCTTTATGCATCTTAATACTCAGTGTATTATTATAAGTTGAGGAAGTATGTCGGACAGATAAAAGATTAGCCCACTCACACGGGTAATCGCCTTTATTTACTGTGTGATAAATAGAGATGAGACTGTTTTTAAGCTTATTATCTAGGTGATAATCGAGAGCTCAAGCTTAAAATACGCATGTCGCCTTAACTAAGTGTTAAGATGATGACATAATACTCATGATGTCCGAAAGTAAAATACCCCACATATTTTACTTTATCTGTCTAAGATGCCAGATGTGAGTTCTGATGAATTTTGTAAGTGAGTAGATACGTGAACTCAAGTTAGACATTGGGTATGTCTGAACTATCATCTGTACGGTATTGAAAGGTGTAGACATACGCTCCATGGGAAAGGAGTTAATACCGTAATACGTATTTCATACTACGTATGCATGAGCCGACCAATAAGAGTGGCAAAAAGTTTGATCTCAACTTTTATGACGTGTGAGACTCTTGAGGAAAAGAGTTCCTCAATTTTAGTGCCCTTATGACTTTTACTTATTCTCAAGGTTTCTATTTAGTGTTTGCTATCTTAGGATGTTGCCAATGGTCATGAGTTGATTCGATCTAATGGGACATTTCTAAAAAAGCAAGCTGAACTGAAATTGAGAGTTTGAAGGAAAGAGGAAGATCGATTTTGGGGAATCACATTATAATTTTGTATTCACTGGTCGACCAATTATGACTGTCTTTGTGATAATTATAATTGTGAACACAATATATATATATATATATATATATATATATATATATCATGTTTAAAAGAGATCAAGAGAGATATAAAATGTGATCGATCAATCTAGGGTACTGCATACTGAGTCTACTCGGAGTGTGACGCCCATTATGAGCTGCTATATATTCCTAACAGATGTATAGCAACGAGCTCTCAAAGTATGCTGGTCGCACGGATTATTCACTGGTATGAATGTTGAAGAGAGGTAAAGAGAATCCTGTTCGGCCCACCATGTGCGAATGGGAGATGATGGTTTATATGTAATGGGCTCAAGGCCCGTCCGCCCAAGTTGGGCCCAAAAAGCCCGGCCCACGGGAATACGGCCCGTGGATGGGGGAACATATAAAAGGGAGGAGAGAGAGAGAGAATGTACCGTTTGGAAAAACAGAAAACGTACGTACGCCTCCCCGCTTCTCTCTCTCTCGCTTTCTCTCCCAAAAAGGCAAACAGTGAGGCGCGAAGGCGATTTTGCTTCACCGGATCAACAGGACCAAGATTATCTTCCTCTAACGGCGTTGGTGTCTAATCTGTGGCTAAAAGGTACGCTCGAATCCGTGGTGTGCTTTAGGATCGGTGATACGTGTTGTTTTTCCCGGGCTTCGCTTCCGCATTGATTTAGGGGTTCGATTTAGTGTCGAATCCAGTTTTCGGGGATCAGTCATTACCAACACTAGCATTATCATTAGACCAGTTGTGTTGATACGCCAATACAAAATGGCGTTGCCGAAAGAAAGAATCGACATTTGTTAAAGGTTGCTAGGTCTCATGTTAGCTCATCATGTCCCAGCTCAATACTGGAGTGATTGTATTTTAACTACTGCTTATTTAATAATCGGATGTCAATTAGAATTCTTAATTCCTGTACACTTATTGATGTTTACAAAGATCATAAACTTTTATTCTTCCTCTTTAAATTTTTGGCTATATTTGTTATGCTTGTAACACCACCTCCAAGAGTAGCTTGGAACCCCATGATCTTCGCTGTATTTTTTTGGGTATTCAGCTACTCAAAAGAGTTATATGTGTTATCATCCTCCTTCTAGGCGCACAATTGTCTCCAAGGATGTGATTTTTTATGACTCTAATTCATACTATTTTGCTCCCCCTCTTCAGGAGAGTGTCCTATTGTAAAGGTGTTGTCCTTTTAAATGTTCCGAAGGATATCACTTACACTTCTCTTCCAATAGCCTTTTATCGTTCTCCTCTTTCTCAAGAAGAGAATAATGCAACACAAGAAAATGATAGTATAATACCTCAGGGGGAGATACCAAAAGAACCACTTCAGGGGGAGACGTTGAAGATATATCGTCGTAAGGATCCTGCTATCAACACTCAAGTTAATACCACTAATACATTGCATGTTCAATCATCATCTCCAAAACCGGATTCTACTATTCCCGATGAGCTTTCTTCTTCTAATCTTCTTATTTCACTTTGAAAGGGTAATAGAATTTGCACTCAACACCCTCTATCTCATGTTGTCTCATGTGACTAGCTCCTATCGTAATTCTATGTCTTCTCTATCTTATGCTTCCATCCCACGGAATTGGCAGGAAGCTTTTATAGGTGAGAAGTGGAAGACAACAATGGTGGAGGAGATGTATGCTTTGAAGAAAAATGACAAGTGCGATATTGTTTTCCTTCCTCCTAGGAAACAACCGATCAGATTTAAGTGGGTGTTCATAGTCAAACCATGACATCCTAGGGCGTCACGTACTAAGCGCAAACGGAATTATAATTATTATTATCTTCTTGCCTAACTTGTAATCTCCTTTAGATAATCTATAGTGTTTACCATTGAAGGTTAGCATGTATAACATGGATTATTTAAAATCCCAAGTTTATATTATGAGGTTTTCCTGCAATCACTCTACCTTCAGTTTAAGTATTGGCCAAAACATTCATGCACATAAACAAGAACACGAGAAGCTTCATTTCTTCTTATCATCATCAGGGCTTACAAAATTTATCGACCTGGACTCTTTCCATGTTCATCGCCTATATATACAACATATACATAACAAAAGTTGAGCGTAACAAAAGTCAGGGATACAGGGTGAGGGTATCTACTCCACAAGTTCCCACACCAGCCCACATCTAACAAAAGAAAAACAAAACACAGTCAGCTTCTACATGATCCAAGGCATCTAGGCGCCGTCCATACCCGCTCCAGGTCCTCCTGCTCCAAAGGGTAAAGGTCTGAATATCTCCCCTTCATGGTTGATAAACCATGCAATGAATGTCATCGGTATCAAGTCGGCTCTACCGTCATCCAGCCATAAAGTAGCCTCATATTTGGAGAAAATCATGTCAATGTCGGGATCATACACGTCATGAAGAGAAACATCAAGATGCACTACCACCCTGTATCGAGCTACTGGCGGTACATCCAATGTATCAATCTGAAAATGTAAGGTATGAGCAAACAACCTTGCCCAGTAAAGAATGATAAAACTCTAACTTAAACAATCCACAGCCATCAAGATTACAAGAGAATCATCAAACAATTTAGGATGCTAAATGAAGTATATCACAAGCATAAACAATTGGATATTAACACATCATGTATATAATCACCTTATGTGCATCCATTTCTATATTTACCTTTCTCAAGCTCAATTTCATGTCAAGATGCAATGCAACAATAATAAATGGACTCACTCGCCAAATAGAATTATATTTAGTGAGCATATGATCCACCCTCAATCAATCACTAACTGGAACTCTACCAGCCCGATTGAGTCACTTCCGGAAGTTACCTCATCCGAACTTCCACAATATTTCTATCATGGGCATCTCACTCCAAGGCATCCCGGTATCACACAACCGAGGTCCTCCCAAGACCACTCAGCAAGGGGCATCTCACTCCGAGGCATCTTAGTATCACACAACCAAGGCATCCTTGATCACACACAAGGGCATTTCACTCCGAGGCATCCCGGTATCTCTCTACCGAGGCATCCAAGACCACTCAACAAGGGCATCCCAAACTTCCGGGGGCATCACTGGTATCTCTGTACCTATGGGTTCATTCACTCACTTATGCACACGTTTCACACTACCACACCTTTGATTAATGCATTTATCGTATGCAAAAGAAAAAGACTCCAAAGTTTTTACCAAAAAAAAAAAAAGACTCCAAAGTATCTAACTATATATCTAACTCTCATGAACCTAGCACACGTGCATGTCCAAATTATAAGATAAAACCCATTACGTCATGTCCCATTCCATGGCGAATAGATATTTACCCCATAATCAAGCACTATGCACCACACTCATTGCACACACATGATACTATATACACTTATATCTCAAATAAGATATGAGACTTACTCTTATATGACTAACATCTATTATGAGGTTTATTAGACTCTACGTGCATCACAAAAGCCTAATATAAAAGACACAACATCTAATATATGTTCTCGGTTGCAGACAATTTACTAACTAAATGTACAGTTTCAGTTTCAGACACAGAAGGTATATCAATTCTTGTCGAAATACTACCAAATTTTAGTATGTTATATTTAAGACATAGACTGACAATTCCCGTGAAGAAACTTAAGTCTAATTCTCACTGTATTAAAATTAACAATTGCCATAATCTTTACTAGCACCCTGTATCGACGTCCAGATTCTTTATCCATTAAATCTCAAATTTTGACGCGTCATTCCTTAAGATGTGTTCTACAATTTTTGTTAAGGATTCAAAGTCCAATTCTAACTAGGTAAGTATAGAAAATTCGTATAATTAATAAAGGTCAAACCGTTTCTCACAAACAGTTTACTGGTTTTTACCAAATTCACTTCTATCTCTATATTTTTATATTCATATGGTTATAGCTACGTGTATAACTCGATCTTATAAATGTTCTATCATGTAGAATGGTTTCTTTCTTATTTCCATCAACATACATAAAGAAAATAAATACAAACAGAAGACTCCATAACCGTTTTCACCTAGAACAGAATAGGTATACACGATTATACACGATTTTTCTCACTCCTAGCCCGACCAAACCATTTGTTTTCCCACAAGTCTCTTCTACAACACTTCATTACTTAATCACAGCAACTGCAAGTACTTTCAGCAAGCTTTTCTTTAACAAATAGCCATCCATAGCTTGGCTCGAAGTATAAATGCATCCATGAGTTCACTCATCACAGTATACACCACATCCATCCACTCGGCATCCATTTCATCACTTCACTCAGCAAAGACAGCATACTCACACTTGGATTTCGAAACATGCAAGCCTCAAAAGTAACATGCAATGGCTTCTACCTTCAATCTAACACTTACTAAGCTTAGATTAACCACAAAACAGCAACTACAAACCAAATCATTCGCTGCTTGGTTAGATCTGCAAGCTTTCTTGACAAAACAATGGATAACTTTTAATTTAGAGTTGTATCTTTCCTTACCTTGTTCAGCTATTAGACAACACAAAGATGCTTCAAGATCAACACCAAAATTTCGCATGCAAGAAGAAGAAGGTTGCTGGTTTGCTTCTGGTTTCACCGCTCAACCGAGAGAAAAACATAAAGAAGAAGATGAAGATGAGTTTCTCGGTTTTTATATAGAGAGAGGGGGGGTTACGAAACTTAAGGGGGAAATAGGTCTACAAGGCTAATCCCTAGGCTAGACTAATGATGAAATTTGCTAATGATTATGTCTCTTGAGTTTGCACGTCTCGGTTTGTGGGAATGAAACCGTGGGTGTCGAGTGCAAGGAGAAACGAGAGAGAGAGAGATGTCGTGGCCTCCAAGTTTGTCGTCTCAAATTATATTTGTTTCTAATCCATGTCATTAGTCGGTTCATTAGTTTCTAATGTTTTTCAATTAATTTCCTTTTGTTTCTACTTGATTTCAATCCCTTTATAATTATACAGAGTCATGACATAACATATCGACTAGTCAATGTTAGTCTATAAAGAATTCATCACAAGAAATGCTAATGTTAGAAATTGATATAAACATTATAATCACTAATCAAATCATCATAACTATAATCTATAAAATAAAATCACTCTGGCCTAAATATTCATCTCCGGTCCAATAGACTTAATCTATAACAATCCGGACCCACTAAACTAAATTTACAAATCTAATAATTCCGAACCTTGGCCCGCTTCAAGCCAAGTCCAAGCCCATAATCTCTCATTAGACTTCTCAAGTCCAATTCATGTGGCTCACTTATTTCTCAAGCCCACACATTTCTCACAATCCATCGGGTTCACTTTCTGGCCCAATCTAATTAATCTAAGTTCCTAATGATCTAATTACACTAATGAAGGTCGGTGAAATTTGGGATGTCACACAAACAAAAGATAACTGGTATCATAAATAATTATAAAGCATGATTGGTGGTAAATGGGTTTATTCATACTTATGGTATTGACTATCAAGAAACCTTTGTTCCTATTGCTAAGTTGAATATAGTTCAAGTTCTACTTTCTTGTACTATTAACCCGGGATGAGATCTTTAGCAATTAGATGTGAAGAATGCCTTTCTTCATGGAGAGCTAGAAGAGGAAGCATAAATGGGGATTCCTTTAGGTGTTTCTTGTGACAAAACTCAAGGTAAATTGTAGAAGCTGAAACGTAGACTTTATGGTTTGAAGTAGTCACCTCGAGCCTAGTTTGGTAGATTTCGAAAAGTTACAACTTCCGTTGGGTAGAAACATGGTTATGTTGATCATACTTTGTTTGTGAAGAGATGGGGTGCTAAAGTCACTATTCTTATTGTCTATGTACACGACATTGTTGTCATAGGAAATAATAATGATGAGATCAACTGGTTGAAAGAGCTTACTGGACAAGAGTTTGAGATAAAGGATATTGAAAAGCTCTTGTACTTTCTTGGGATTGAAGTTGTTAGATCTTCAAAAGGTATCTTTTTATCCCTAAGGAAGTATGTCATTAATCTTTTGACAGAAGTTGGGTTATTGGGATATCGTCCCTCTAATACACCTATTGAGGCCAATACGCATTTCTAAGAAAAGGATCGTGATCTAGTGGATAAAAGTCGCTATCGGTGATTAGTGGGCAAGTTGATTTATTCTGTCTCCTCATGATGGCTGGAAAGTTGAAGCCAATACAGATGCTGAATGGGCTGGATCCCCAAATCGAAAGTCTATTTCTAGGCATTGTACATTCCCAACTGGGAATCTTGTTACTTGGTATCATACAAAGCATAATGTAATTTGCCCAATCTATTGTTGAAGTAGAGTTTTGTGCAATAGCACGGGAATTCTATGAGTTGTTGTGACTTAAAGGATTATTTGAAGATATTAGGCTACTATTAGTATTGCTCACAATCCTGTACAAAATGATCAATCCTATATAGCATGATCATACGAAACATGTTGAGATTGATAGATACTTTATCAAGGAGAAGTTAGAGTGGTTTAATTTGTACGCCATTTGTTCAGTCTAGTGATCAACTCGCTAATGTGTTAACTAAAGGACTAGGAGTTCAATTGTTTCATCCTGTTTTAGTCAAATTGGGCATGCATGATATGCATGCTCCAACTTGAGGGCAAATGTTGGGAGTATTTGGTTGATAGGAGTATATTTGTCTATTTCCTTTATTATTTTATGTATATGGGCAATAAAGTAATATTGTAATTTTGACCTTTGAGATTTATTATAAGTAGATAGTTTGGGATCACATTGACCTAACTAAGCAGTTCAATTTTTATCTTTCAATAATTCCCATGACTGAGTACTGCCTTTGCAGAGTTCCGAAAAGGACGAAGGTGACAACTTTAGCTAAAAACAAGGAGAGGCTATTTCCATGATTGAAGCAATTGCCCCCAAGACTCGCTCTCTTGAAGGGGATTGAATCGGTCCCCAAAACTTTCCAAACGCAACAGGATAGAAAGGCACGTGTTCGTCATTTTTGCAAATAAAGCGAGCTTCTACTCTTGCAAGTTGGTCCTTGGAATTTGGTATTTTCAGAAGGGTTCATTGCCACTAATTCTATACAAATATATCCACCATCCACCACTAAATCACATTAACAAATGTGGAAATCATAGAAATATTAATTTTCTAGAGAGGGGAAAAAAGACCTTTAGATCAAGTTCAGAGCTGCCATGCTTGACACCTTCAAGAGTCTTCCACCTCATACAATTTTCTCGCTTCCCTCTTAAATGACTTAAGATATGGAAGCACAGCTGCTGCATGGGAACCACAATGATGCTCAAAGCTTATACCTAGTCCATTCAAGGTCTCTCCAACATCAACATCACCCAATGATAGCTGAATGGATAAAAGCTTTACCAGTTCATATCCACTGATGACATGATCAGCACTATAAAGCTTTTCCAGAATCTACATAGACATACAGAACTACGAGTAAAAATTCTTAAAGAAACTTTAAGAGGCTTGCACTGTCTCCATATTAAAAGCAAACTGCATTTATTAGACATATCAATCATCCTGAAATAACTCAACATCACATTATAATCATGAAGTTTCTTAAAATTTAATGTTTGTTGAGACTGAAAAAAACATTTATGCAGGAGGATAGATAGTAATCTTAGTAGTGTTGATGACAATTCCCCATTTCAACCTAGGAGTGCCGTATGCCTATCAAGTTTTGAGATTATTCAAAATGCTCATGAAGAAGTTTGTACATGTCTACACACTTCGACAAAATTTTAAATGTCACGCCCTCATGGTCACATATCCATGACAGACATATCCATTCATTTGCATACAACCATATCAAACTGCACTTTCAAAGTGTATTGTCCAAGCACTTGTAGCCCATGTACAAGGGGCCATGCCAACTCCAATTTCGAAAAAGTTGAAAATGAGAACCGGTAACTTGCTAGGATGTATATTATGATGCAAATTTTCTATTATACGTTTTCACCCAATTTGATGTTGCAAAGGACCTTGATAATAGAGAAACAATTCTTAAGCTTCATTGTTTAACGGTCTAGCAAAAACTAGTATTTCTCTCTTCATTTCAAAATTCAAATGCCAAAAACAACTATTTCGCAATTGATATAAAGCCTCATCCACACAAAATGCCTAAGTCCACATAACTTGCTTTATCTACAGTAGACACTAACGGTTTTACAGAAAACCTCACATCTTGATTAGCTTCGATAGATAAGATCAACTCTACAAAAATTGATCAATCTCACAAAAATTCCACAAATTTAAGATTAGGCCGTATATTATGCAAACTTTAGATTCTCACGAATGACAGGGAAATGCGAATGAGTAAAAATGATGGTGCCAAACATTTCCTTTTGCCACACGGCATCCTCACTTAGTTTTATCTTTGTTGCAAATCATCAATTCAGGTGTATATATATAGTTGTGGGCGCGTAGAATCTTTTTAAGCCTTCAACAATCACATTCTTTTTATGTTTTTGGTCATAACAATCATATTCTTGTTTCAGTTTGCATAAATAGCCTTTACTTGAGACTTGAGATTCCACGAGAGGCAGAATAAATGTGTTGGTTTTATTCGGTTTTTTTGGTGAACCATATGCACTTGAATATCAAACTTATAAGGTCCTACTGAAAAGACATAGGTGACATTCTGACAGCAGAAATTACTAGGAATAACCTGATTTCTAAGATCTACACTGATTTTCTGTCAGTGCTTTATTGGCTCATCACCTGCAGTTTGTTTCACCTGCCTACTCATGCTTGATACTGAAAACACTAGTTAAATGTGAAGGGTAGATGATGCAAACAAAATCCATTTTTCACCATGAGTAGATTTTTCTAATCATACAAGAGGATGATCTAGGCTGAGAGATTTACAAGTTCACTTTATACAATGTCAACATTTGCATAAATTCATCATATCCATGTTTGCACGATTCTTGACAATTGGCAGACAATTCTTTTCGTGAGGTAATAGTCAGATTTGAGAGATTATGACTAGACTTGCCCGGACGTTAGATTGTTCTATTACACTTTAAATTCCGTAGTTGGTTTTTTAATCTTCTTAGTTGTCTGTTTTCCATCTTTCCTCAAAACATACTTGTTGAATTATCAATTTTTAGGTCATAGTAAAGGTTATATCAACAATCATTTTGGCTGTAAAGGAAAGTACAGAAAATGAGAAAAAAGGGAAACGAATAGTTAACTGCCGAGAAGTCCACAAATGATTCTCAAGTTGCAGGACGAGGAAAGTTCATGATGTTAACATAAATGCATGTAACTCACGGGGTTCCAAAATCGGAGCCATCAACTGAGGGCTGCGAAGAGGACGATCCTTCACTTCCAGGACCCTGTGCTACACTTGGCTGCATCTCGCTCGTCATTTTACAGAAGAATATAACTGCAGATTCAAGGCAAACAAAGATCAGAACATGCACAATGAAACGCTCCTTTGCCATCGAAAAAGTTCTGTACTTTTTCGTTTTCTAATCAAGCGAGTGTGATAAAGCGAATACTAGCTTTGGCTCTACCAGCAACAGAGAGAGAGAGAGAGAGAGAGAGAGAGAGGGAGGGAGGGAGGGAGGGAGTCACGAGAGTGATGGTGTCGTTAAGGGCTTCCGTGGACACGCTTCGAGGTTTCTCTTCGGACCTCAAATGGAACGGAGTTACGAGAGTGATGGCGTCGTTCAGGGCTTCCATGGACACCCTTCGGGGTTTCTCTTCGGACCTCAAACGGAAGGATGCGAAGAAGAAAAAGGGGGTGAGGTGTGTCCGTACAAAGAGAGAAGGGAAGTCAAAGGTTTCTCTTGGAATGCGAAGAAGACGGGGGAAAGGATGAGGATGCGACAGAGACAAACCGAAGAAGAAGAATGAGATAAGAAGGGGCAGAGAGGCGGGGGAGAGTGTTCCCGTACAGCTTCCGGACATGAATTCTTATCCAAAATAGATTCTCTGCCGATTTTATTGTTTTTATCGTTATTATTTATTTTGGAGGTGTTCCATTGATTTTTTTCTCCTCTTTTATTTGTCCAACTGAGGGGATGCAGCCTTTCTCCTTCTGTCCACCACCTACAAAGTAACGGCGGCCTCTGCACAAATTCGAACCCCTTAGCTTTTTATATGTGAGTTTCACACACATTATATCTAACTATCATTTTAACTAAAATCATTTATTCTTTGTTATTCTCATGCCTAAAAAAGTCCCTCTAACATGGCTGTATATATTTCATGATTACGATCATGAAATATATACAGCCATGAACACATAATGCTCTAAAATATTCACAGAAATCAATTTCTTTATTTTGTTATAATTTTGGCATTATACATCAAATGAATTGTACTTATACTTCTTAGTAAAATGGTTTGGCCAAAAAAAAGAACCATCACCTTCTAGAAGTTGCCCAATCTCTCTCACATTTTCCTTCCCTATTACATGATTTTGCTTTATCATTACATACTTACATAATTCCTACCCGGTCTTTCATTAATCTTCCTCTCAGGAAAGAAGGGGTGAAGTGTCAGTGGGTGTATATTATCAAGTACAACACAAATGGCTCGGTTGAGCATCTTAAGAATCGGCTTGTTGCTAAAGGTTTTACTCAAATTTATGGAGTAGGCGATTTAAGACATGTTCCCCTATGGCACATATCAATTTTGTTCGTGTTATTATTTCTCTTACTGTGAATTTTGATTGACCATCAACTATATGTGAAAAATGCTTTTCTTTATGGTGATTTGCTCGAAGAAATATATATGGAGCAACTACCTTGAGTATGTTGCTTAAGGGGAGAATGGTAATAAAGTAGCTAGCTACATAAGTGTCACGCCCCGATCCTCCGAGCGCGCGAACATCCCACTCTGGTCGATACAAATGTGACTTCCCAGGACACGTCGCCGACCCATTCAATTTTATATTGCACATGCGGAAGTGAAACAAATCCCCTGACAACATTTAACTTGGGATAGAAAAGCAGGCAATCAATCACAACCAAACAAACTTTCTTATAAACACATAGGTTTATATACAACACTGGATGTCTACAAAATAGACAGGGTCAACAAAAAGGGAACTGTCCTATGACCAACTTGTCAGACACGTTCGCCGATTCTTCAGCCTCCACCTTCCGAACTCCAGGACTTTCGGTCCTCCACGACCGTCATCTAGGGACCTAAAATATTATCCCACAACCGGGATGAGACTACGTCTCAGCGAGTCCTACCCTCTAACACTCAATTAGGAAGAAAATACGCCTCAGGGCGCTCTAGCCACACAAATAGGTTAGAGGACTTACCTCGCCTCAATTCCTTCCTGCACGTCAGTTTAATCAATAAATATTGACAACCACATCATCCAAACAATTCAATTACTTGGATCGATTCAGCGATCGATCGACTTAGTCGATTACATGTCATCGAAATCATCACACCGTCATTCTGACTATTCATTCTCGACTCTCAATCACGGCCTTACAGGCAAGTAAGTCTATATGTAGTGGCATTACGGCCCCACTCGGCAATGTTATATGTAGTGGCATTACGGCCCCACTCGGCATAATTTAGATTTGATGGCTTTCTAGGTTCAACTCACAACCTCTCACGGTCATTTTCCCATCAAAAACCAACACTAATCAACTTTGGGATAAATCCTCACATAAACATACATTCAATCAATCGATACAAACTGGACCTACCAACCAATTACGGTGCCAAAAGCCAACACCGGGTATTTTCAAGTTAAATACCAAAACTTCACCAATATCACTCAATTCCATACTTTTGGAATAATTAACCATAACCATCAATCACTCAATTTCTCAATTTAAGCTTACAATTAACACAAACCGATTGCACTGTTGCGATCGGCGCGAAATTCTAACGACCGGCCATCCCGGCATAATTTTCGAAATTATTAAATAATTAAATTTAATTCCGAAAATTAATAATTAAATATTATATTATAATAATATAATTTAATAAAATAATATTTATAAATTCGAAATAATTAATTAATAATAATAATTAATTATGGCTTAAACAAGATTACACTAATTTAATCATACAATTAGCCCTAATTAAACATCCATTAAGCTAATCATACAACTAATCTAATTTACATTAAAATAATCTAATCTAACCACCTAAACCTAATTAGACTAATCTAAACACCCCTTAAGCATCATTAACTCACTAAGCAAGAATTAGATGATAAACTCACCGGTTTTGCGCGCCGGTGAGTTCACGGCGACCACGACGCCAAGGCGGTCGATAAACCCCAAAGCGGCGACACCAACGGAGGCCGGGAAGGGCTTGAAAACGGGCCACAAAGTCTCCAAAACTTTGTTGTCTTCTGCTTCTGATCTGGACTGAACTGCAGAGAAGAAACCAGCAACTTCAACGGCGAAAACGGGCTGATCGGAGCTCCGGCGAGCGGGTGGTTGGCAACCAATGGCTCCCGGGGGTCTTGGGGATCTTATAGGAGGTTGGGATGGGCAAAGGAAGGGTCAGAAAGGGGCGAAACAGCAAGAAAACGCGGAACAGGCGGAGCAGGGCGGAACCAGACGGTCCGGCGAGCAGCAGCTTCTATCAGGATTTCGGGACGACCGGAGAATCGTTCCGGCGAGCGGCGGGATGCTCCGGAACGGGATGGATGTCCTCGTCACGGAAGTTGGTGGAGCGTTCGCTGATTCATCCGGGAAGTTAACTGTTTACTCGGATCTTTGGCGAAAGGTCGGCTGGAGCGGCTGGAACGAGGAGAAAACAGGGGAGGAAAACGGCCGACAATGGCCTTCCGGGCGTGCGACGATGGAGGGGCTGGTGCTGCTCGGTTCCTCTGGTTTTTGCTGAGCTTCTCTCCTTCAACAACAATGGAGAAAGCCAAGAAATGGGGAAGAAGAAGCTGCTGAAGAGGGGGGCTCCCTTGATGGCTCTCTAGCTTGCAACACTTGTCAATCTCTCCTTCCACTTGCCCCCACCATGACATCACATGCCATCAGCCACTCTCTCTCGTCCAACCTTCCTCTACAAGCTTGGCAATAGATGCAAAATGTGGTGTGCCATGGGAGCTACGAATTTTGGACATTCCCACATTCAATCCATTCAATTCTCTCTCAATTCCATCCAATTGAAGCTCAATTAAACCAACCCATGTGTCCTCGGCCTTCTCATGACATTTCCCCGTCAAATTATCCAACTTGCATCCCGAAGATTCGATTAAAAACGGCCCTCTGACAATCTCGAACAAAAACGGCCTTACTTTGCTTTTATGCCAAAAATCTCGGTTTGTAGAAAAATCTTCTGGAGATGAGTCGACATTCCTAAAATGAATTGTGACTTGACAGAACTTCCAATTTCTGTAATCGGGTTCAATTTCACGGTTAAATTCAATCTGACGTGACTTTAGTGCGTCCTAATCTACCGGGTAGCTTTTAGGAATTTTCTGTGCAATTGACCTGTGGTTGATTATTTTCAAGCCACAAAGTGCATCTTCGACACATTTGCGACTCTTGATTGTCGTAGAAATCTCAAGGTTTCAAATACGGACACAGGGTACCAAAACGATAGAGAAATCGGTCCAGTGCCGATCAACAAGAATTGTGCAATTATGTGGAATCACCCATACCGAATTACATGGTTCTGTTGAATCGACCTATCTCCGGTCTCTAATCGGTCTATGCCGTAATGACCCTTGCAGATTAGTACAGTCGAGTAGTCGTTTCTTGGTCGAATTCTCAAGTCTATTGCGTTTAGATTCCTTAACGGCTTCACCTGATAGACTAGTTATCTCGTGAGTGATCAGCTCAGAGAAGAAAGCTATAGACGCGAAGATGAAATGCCCGACTTATTTAATTGAAATCAGAATTGGAAAATCGGGATGTCACAATAAGACTATTTATGGTTTGAAACAATCTCCAAGACCACGGTTTGAGAAATTCAATTTTAGTGATTTTCAGGTGTTGTTTTCACCAATGTTATTCTGATGATTCTATTTTTGTTCGCATGAAGGAGTCAAGGGTGATCATTCTTGTTGTATATGTGGATGATATAATTGTCTCTAGTGGTGATGTGACCGACATTTTTGGAGTTAAGTCTTTTTTCAGTAGAAATTTCAAATTAATGACTTGAGAGCTCTTAGGTATCTTTTGGGTAGTGAAGTTTTACGAAGTAGGAAAGGTATTAGTTTGTGTTGCGAAAAAATGCCAAAACATGCACCAATCAAAGCACAAGTAGCAACGAATGAAAGCAAAATTGAAATCACATGAAATGCAAGATTTATGTGGAAAGCCCAAAATGAGAAAAATCATGGGGAGAGAGAGGATTTCATTATCTTCAATAAAAAAAAAAATACAATCTAAAAGCTCAAAAAATCACTTGGTGAGCAACGGGATCTAAGAGATCCGATAATGAGATAGGAAAAAAATAAATAAATAATATGGAGGCTAGGGTTTTATTAAACACATTTGTTTTATAGTCTCTCTTCAAAAATCCCTAAAATAAAGGTGTGTTGCCCTTCGTTGAGTGCACCTCAATAATGAAACTAACTTTGCACTGCTTTTTGAAATCATAATGTTCACAAAAGCCAAATGAGACCGTATGATTCCCACAAAATAAACCACATTTACTCAAGATAGTCATTCCTCTTTCGCTCATGTGGCCCAACCATATATGCTATAACATTGATTTTTTTAGAATCTGAGGAGGAGGATATATTTAAAGAACTCACAACAATACTTCCCTGCATAACGTAAAGATTTTTTTTTTTATGTTATCTCTCATCAAAATCAATAAGCCTTTTGAAATTTTGAAAACTCCACCTTTATCTATGTATATGCACTCAATGGAATCTCAACTGCTCAATGAAATAAGGTTTTTCTTCAAATATGGAATATGTCTAACATTTTTCAAAATTCTTACTACATTGTCATGATATTTAATCTACACCATATCAATACCCACAATCTTGCAAACAGTATGTTGCCCATCGAAACTGTACCACCATTGACTTTTTCATAGAAGTGATATGTACATGCTGAATCTAAAGTCTATTCATCATCAACATGACAATCTAAAGACAAAATAATAAGAACATTGTATGCATTAGCTGACTTGTTATTTTTCACCAGACTAGTTGAATCGAAACTCTCCATCGACTTCTTCCCCTCAACTTTGAGCACTAGACACTCATTTTTGTAATGTTTAAATTTATGACAATAGTAACAGTCTACCTTACTTTTATCTCTGACTTAACTAGACTTCAAACATCATTCACTATTACTACATCTATCATAATGATTCAAATTGCCCCTAACAACTAAGCCATGAACTTTATCATCACTACTACTTGCATTCAGTTTTGTATGCATCTCCACAATTCAACGAGGCATTCACATCCTCAAAAGTTATGGATTTTCTTTCATATTGCATAAAATTCACAAAAAATTTGTACAATTTCAGTAGTGAGCATAACACAATCAAAGCTTGATCTTCATCATCTGACTTCAAATCTAAATTTTCACATCTATAACAATCTTATTAAATTCATCTAGATGTTCTCGGAGAAGAGTATATCCGTGCATCTTTAGCATGTAAAGACATTGCTTCAAGAATAATCTTATCGTAAGAGACTCTTCATGTAAAAGCTCTCAAGCTTATTCCACAATCTTGAAATTGTTTCTTCATTCACAACTTCACAAAACACCATATCGGATAACAACAATTGGATGGTGATATGCGTCTTTTCTTCCATCTACTCGATCTCAACCGCAATCATATCGTTGGAATAATTCCCGTCCAAGGCTCTTAATGAACCTTCTCAATGCAATAACGCTTTCATCTAGATCCTCCATAACCTAAAATGGTTTTGGCCATCGAAGAGTGCCACTTTGAACTTGATAGATGCCATCTTGAACAAAAAGACTGAAATTCCTTAGTTTTGATACTAATTTGTAGCGGAAAAATATGAAAAGATGCACCAATCAGTAAAATCAAAATCACACGAATTGCAAGATTTACGTGGAAAACCCAAAACGGGAAAAATCATAGGGAGAGAAGGAGGTCTCACTATTTTCAACAAAAAAATACGAGAGTACAATCCAAAAACTCAAAACACGTTCTTTTTATAGTCTTTTTTTTTTTATACCCAGGGAACCCCGTCAGCCGTTTGTAGCCTTACAGCCGTACATAGCCACCAGGTAAACCCTAGAGTGATGATAGTGGAGGACCCACCACCCCGACATCACGCTTAAGACGCCAATGCTTCCACAGGGGTTTGACCCCTCGACCTTTCCCCCAAGGTTGGGGTTTCTTATCCAGCGGATCCACCAAGGCCAGTGGTACGTTCTTTTTATAGTCTTCCTTCAAAAATCCCTAAAATAAAGGTGCTTGGTCTAAAATATCCTTATTTTTTTTAATTTGAAAGTCAAAACTCAATAGTTTATCTCAGGGAAAGTATGCTCTTGATCTTTTGTCTGAAACGGGTATACTAGCTTACAAGCCAATTGATAATCCTATGGATCCAAGTCAAAAGTTTGGAGTTGATGATGGATATGATATTGAAGATAAGCATCAATGTTGGCATCTAATTGGGAAACTAATTTATCTTACTGTTACACGTCTCAATATTTTCTTTGTTGTTGATGTGGTGAGTCAATTTATGGAGTCACCCAAGAAGGCTCACTAGGATGTTGTTTATCGCATTCTTCGGTACCTTAAAAGCACTTTTGGTAAGGGATTGATTTATAAACTAAACAATTCTTCCACTCTTGTTGGCTATTCTGATGCTGATTGGGCCGGGTCGTGTGATCGATGGTCTATGACTGGATATTGCACTTTTCTTGGTGGTAATTTGGTTACTTGGAAAAATAAGAAATAGACTAACATTGACAGACCTAGTGCAGAGGCTGAATCTCGTGTTGTAGCACATACTGTGCCTGAATTATTGTGGTTGAAATGCCTTCTTTAGGAGTTTGGATTTTTTATTAATCAACCAATCAATATGATGTGTGATAATTAGGCAACAATTAATATTGTTGGGAATCCTATTTTTCAAGAGCGAATTAAGCATATAGAAGTTGACTATAACTTTGTTAGTAATGCTATGACGTAGAAGTTGGCTGCTACTCCTTATGTGCCCCTAGCATTGTTTCGTCCTATTTTTATTGTTGGTTATTCCAAGCTGAGCTTGGCTTACCTATATGCTTCAACTCGAAAGGGAGAGTTACAATACTTGAGTGGTGTCAATTTCATTTTATAGGGTTTATTTCTTTTAATAAACAAGGGCATTATGGTCAAGTATAATTCATATTTAGTATAAATATATTGTGACGTGTGTAGGGTTAATGTTACACAAAGAAACCAAGAGCCCCTTTGGCCCGTTTGGTTCAGCATTCCCAAGGGGCTTTGGGAAAAATACTAGGTGTTTGGTTCAACATTTGAAGGCCTCCTTGGTCAAATGCTTGCCTTTGAAATGCAAGTCAACTTCTCTTGTTCATCTATTGACTTCTCTTTTTTTACCAAGCATCTTCTCCATACCCCAACCGCCAACGGCCGGATCTAACCGCCGGCGAGGCTACCCGAGGTCGCGCGACCTCGGCGGCACCATATGGGCCTCGCCAACAGACCTCAGGAGGCGTCGCCTGGGTCGCGCAAGCCTAGATCTGGCCGCCAGCGAGGCTTAGGCGGCACCACCTGAGGTCACACGACCTCAAGCAACCTCGCCGACAGCTAGATCTGGTCACTGGTGGTTGGCCCGCCAGATCGGCGACGGAGTTTTATCGGATTTTATTTTTATTTTTTTAAAATAATAAAAGCCATTTGCAAATGTTGGGTTTACCAAATGGTATTTACACCAAAATCACTTTCCAATGCCTTTAAATTATAATTTTTCAAACGTTCAAGTATTCCCAAAAACCCCTTTACCCAAAGGTATTTGTATTTGATCAAAAACATTTCCTCAAAACTGAACCAAACGGGCCCCTTTTTGGCTTTTACAATTTGTTTCTCTCTCTTCTTATCCTCTCCATTTCTTCTCTCTTCCTTCTTCTCTCTAGCTATTTACGGCAAGTTTCTCTACTCAGCTTTGCGACAATGGTCGCAGAAGGTAATATACGCCTTTTCAAAGATTTAAAGGAATGTACAAATTTCTCTTTTAAGGGAAAAAAATGGTCATGGTCACATTTCAATTTGGAGCAAGAAGATTTTCGACCACCCTAGTTCTTTTTATGGGGGACTGCTAAAAAAAATTTATGTTGAAATAATAAGAAAAATCCTTGATTTAGAAGCCTAAAAATTGGTGTTGTTATTGATTATGCAAAGCAAAAATATGAATCAATAATAATGCCATTCGGCGAGTCTATTGTAAATGTACGCAATATTTAGGGCCATCATCATTTGTCATTCGCCATCCGTCTATGGTAGGAACCTCCCACCAGTACAATTCCCTCCCCCTCTCTCTCTCTCTCTCTCTCTCTCTCCCCGCCCTACACACCGCCCCCCACCCTAAGTTGGGCGCTCATCGTCATTTGACACGACCGCAACTCTTTCGTCTCCCTCGTTCCCCTACCTTGCCCCTTTCTCTCTTTCTCTCTTACCCAAATAAGACCCATTTTTTTTAGACTTTTCCTTTTTAAATCCATCTCTGACTCATATCTCAATTATAAGACCAGTCACATATGATCCACTTTCGTAAATGTGATTTAAATTATGGGTCTCTGACACATTTTAACAACCCTAATTCTCAATAAGATCAATAAAACAATTGAACAAAAACAATGCAAAATTGAGCTTCTATAGTTTGGTGCTAGTTTTTTACTTGATTATTCACACATATATGTAACTTGTTTCATGCTCTTAACTTGCTCATGGTACTAAAAGTTATATTTATCAGTGGGATTTTTAGTCTATACGATATATACCTACTTTTTAGGAAATTACTAAAAAAAATCCCAAGCATAATTTACGAATGTCAATCTAAATTTTTTTAATTTAGCCAATTTAATTCTAAACATTTTGATGATTTGCCAATATATTCATTTCGGTTAATTTTGGCTGAAAATCACTAATGTATTGTGATGTCGTCAATCCAATCCCAATCTATGGAACGGGATTATAATGATAATCAATCTACGGAGTGGGACTACGATAAGGATCACTAGACTACGGAAAAGCCAAAAAAAAAAAACACTTTGGGATGAAATCTTAACTTTCTATTGGCCAATCGCGAAAATTCAGAAAAGTGAAAACTGACCGTTAATGAAGACCCACATGGGCCCAAGCCCATAGATGGGGCCCAATTGGCCTCACGCCCATAATGGGCAGCCTAAGGAAGCCCAAGAACCAGCCAACCCAAATGAAACCCATCAAGGCCATTCAAGCCCATTTTGGTCTTTATAAATTTGCACAATTATGAGCCCATATGCATGAATAGTAAAGTGGCGTAGTATAATTACCGTTTTACCCCCTTCTAGAAGCCTAAGTAAATTTTTTTTAAAAATGATAGGCATGAAGAGATGAGATGGGCGCCCAAGCTAGAGAAGAGAGAGAGAGAGAGAGACTTCATCACCTAGGCTTACTCCTTATTCTCACATGTACATAATCTACACATTAATTGCCTTGGATTAGCAATCTTCAAGAGCCATTCTTGACCAAGTAAATGCATGGGTATGAGGACTTTAAGGAATTATGGTACAAGGCTAATTAATGCATCTCTCTTGCATTCCCTCATTCTCTCTCATTCTCTTTCTTCCTCTCAATTCCCTCTCACCACCGTCGGCCACCTTCTCTCTCTCCCTCACTTGCCCAAACTGAAACCTCAAACCCATTTTCTCTCCCATTCTCACACCCATTTCTCTCTCATTGCCTTGGATCTCACCTTTGTCATCCACCGATGTTCGTGTCATCCACCGTTTGTTGTTCGAGCTCGTCGTCCGTGCACCTCCGTCCACACCGTCGTGCCAAGCCTTTGGCCATGAGCTGTGCACCATCCAGCACCCTCACACCCTTATGCCACCTCAGCCGTGAGCCGTCCACTACCCATCACTGCCATTCTTTCTATCCACAGCTTTATTGCCGCCATCCCTTAGCTATTTTGGCCCTTGCTATGGGCTGCCAAGCACCAACTAGCCACCACCACATCTTGCTGTGCTCTCACCGTGAGCCTCGTCACCGTTGTCGTCGCCTGCTTAGCCTAGATTCAAGAATGAGTGGCTTTCTAACCCTTATTTAGGATTGTGATTGCACTTACAACTAGAATTAGTATTAAATTAAGGACCAATGGTAATTAGTTTAAGTGATAAGTGGATTAAAGTGATTGGTTATCATGATAGCTGATAAGTAGCGATAATAGATCATTATGATAAGTGATAAGTAGTGGCGATAGATTATCATGATAAGTGATAGTTAGACATGATAAGTTATCATGATAAGTTATACTTAAATGCGATAAGTAATTCTAATAGGTTATTTATAGGATGCGATAATCTATCATGATAGGCTATTATAAGATGCGATGAGTTATCATGATAGGTTATACTTAGATGCGATAAGCTATCATAATAAGTTATAATGTAATGTGATAAGCTATCATTATAAGTTATCGTTGGATGCGATAACCTATCTTGTTTGTGATAAGTGCTCATTATGTTGTGAATTCTAAAGTGGTTAGTGCTTGTAAATGCTAGTTTTAAAAAGAGTATATGCTTATGTAAATCCCTAATTTGAAAATGGTAAGTATTCATGGCAATTTATAATTATAAATGAGAAGTACTGATGAAAGATTACTTTGAAAGATATATTGTTGAATTATTTAAAGGAATTCATGGTGTGATACATTATGAAATTGACGCATGATTATTTTTGCAAATGATTAATTGGGATATGATCATGTAGCATGATAGCATGACATAATTGTATGTGATTAATGCTATTGTATGAGGTAAGAGTATTACACACTCTTCAATTGGCTAATGAAGAAGATAAGAAATGGGCTTGAGTGATAGTATGCTCGTATGATCACATAATAGCCCGAATGCGTATGATTACGTGGGGCAATGGTTCAGTCTTGATGTGTATAAATATGCGACGGAATGCCATTGTGGATGGATTTCAAAACAGAACTCCTTAAATGGAATGTTATTATGATGTGTATGAATACGCAGGACGATGCCATATCCAATGGAGTGGGACGATGCCCAGTCATACCAAAAGATCAGCAACTTTCAAGTTGGTCATGGCCAAAGTGGTCGTAATAATCAGGACTTGTGTAGTGCATTATGCATGGAAGTATCATTATTCCTATATGGATTTATTAAGTTGTGATCATCGTATGCTTTATGAGATAATGCACTCACATAGAACTTATTTATGCTATAATCAAGCACGTAGTGGAGAGTTGTTTGTTGAGTGGCCTAATTCCTGTTAATAGATAATGTAAAGCAAAGGCTTTGATATTGATCTACTATCAACAGATAAGTTGCATGTTTAGGGCGACTTCAAGGTAAATTACCTCCATATACGAGGATCAATGAGCTTACTTACTAAGTTTTATCTCACTGTTATTGTTTTAAATGTTTTTAAGCCCTAAGCAGGTCTGAACCGTTCTGCTATGTCCGTTTTGGGGTGCTTATGGATTAGGACACCGAGATGGCCTCCTATCCGATTGAGGGTATGAACACTAGATACAAAAGCTTGTGAGGGACTGCCTAACCTAGTGCCCGATAGGTACATTTGGTTTGGAGAGGAGCACTGGGGCCCTCTCCCAAGATTTGATGGCCCACCAGGTGGTAGATCCAAGGGTGTTGTTTAGGACCCAATGGTTGTGTATCCCCTAATGGCGAGGTCACTGACCCAAAGGTTAATCTAGATCCGAAGTCGGTCCTCCAGCCTGCTCCTCGTATCACTAAAGGTGTTAAGACTTACCCTCAAACCCCTTTTTGGATGTGTGTACAGCCAAGCTTTTGGGATGTAAAGGAAGTGGCGTGTAATGGGTGATGCATATGTATGTATTAAGGTGTGATTATATATATATATATATATATACATATATATATGTATATATACATATATATATATATGTGTGTGTGTTTTATGCTATCCCTGATTTGAATGATTGGGTGGTTTCATTTCTACTTCCGCTTGCATATAATTAAACGATAAAACGAACAGGAGATATAGCAATTAAATGACTGAAGTGATTTAGGGATGTCGCGCATCGAAGGGTTGAGGTGTGACATGTACACTAGACGCTCGACGTGACAAGATTAGCAGTAATATGACCAATTTGAAAAATAAATTAAAGGTTTCTAAATTGTTAGATTTCTTGTTTTCCATTATGGCCAACAAGTGTCATTGAGGATGGCTGCAAAGTCCTTACGTGCAGCCGGTGAGTCCGCAATGACCTCACCCAAGTACACTCACAATTGGCTTGGGCTTGGGCAAGGGCTTGTAGATCCTCACCTAAAGGCTAACAAGGGTCTTCAGCCATCACCAATGACCCTCGCCAAATCGCCAAATCCTAATGAAAAAAAAAAAAGGAAAATAAAACAAAAAAGAAAAAATCATAAAAATTTCGAAATTTTGTTTATGTCAACGTTGGCTCGTGCCACATAGGACAAGTCGACATCCACATCAATGATTTCCAACTAAAATTAACTGGAATGACTACACTAGCAACTTGTCAAGGGTTTCAAACCAAATTGTCTTAACTACAAAATGTTAAATTGATTTGGCATTCCTACAGTAGGTTCTTGACTTTTTTTTTGTAATTTTCCCCAACTTCTTCCACCTTGAATAACATAAAAAGCCGGCTAATCAGTTTCACAGATTTATCATTATAACAAGGTTTTGATTCATTTTGTTTTGATTTTTCATGACAATACGCAATATAACAATAGGACTTGCAAATACACACTGGGAAGGGAACCGATCATGATTCTAACATCCATATCATTTCGATTTGTCATCACTCCAGTCCACAATGGTGGTGCAATATAGACTCACATTGAACCGGTGCTCTTGAGCATTACTTAAAAATCAATCAAATGGATATTCTTTCGCAAACTTCTTTCTCCCTTATTTCTATTCTCTACTTAAGAGAGATAAAAACATCATAAATGCCATAACTTTCGTATAGCACTCTTTTTAAGTGCCATAATTTTTTTTAATTACTTAAGTGTAATAACTCTATAAAATGTTTCTCTTGAGTTTCATGACTTTCAATCAATCACTTAGAGTGCATTTGATAACCATTCTATTTCCCAAAATAATTTCTGTTCACAAATAGTTTTTTTTTATTATTTTGTTCTGTGGAGAAGTTTCTAAACATTCGAAGGCCTTTGGTAACTACATAAAATCATCAACGGTTAGTGGGCAAGTTGATTTATTTGTCTCATACCCGATCTGATATTGCTTTTGCCATGTGGCTAGTGAGATAATTCATGCATGATCCACACTTTACTCATATGGATGCCATTCTTCGAATTCTTCGATATTTGAAGTCTTGGATTCTTTGGTCTTCTCATGATACAAATGCTAATTAGGCTAGATCCCCTAACTAAAAGTCTATTTCTAGGTACTGTACATTCTTAGAAAGGAATCTTGTTGCTTGGCGCAGTAAAAAGCATAATGTAATTACTAGATATAATGCTGAAGAAAAGTTTCATGCGATAGCATAGGGAGTTTGTGAGTTGTTATGGCTTAAAGGAAGTTTGTGAGTTGTTATGGCTTAAAGGATTACTGGAGATCCGGTGTATCTATCCATGTTCCTAAATAGTAAGGCTGCTGTTAATATTGCCCACAATCTTGCACGACATGATCATATGAAACACATGGAGATTGATAGACACTTTATTAAGGAGAAATTAGAGAGTGGTTTAATTTGTATGCTATATGTTCAATCCAATCATCAACTTGCTCATGTGTTCACTAAAGGGGTATTGAGTTAAATCATTTCATCTTGTTTTAGTCAAGTTGGGCATGTGTGATGCCTAAACTCCAACTTGAGGGAGAGTATTGAGAATATTTAACTAATAGGAGTACATTTGTTTATCTCATTTATTATTTTATGTATGGAGGCAATAAGAACAATATTGTAATTTTGGACTTTGAACTTTATTATAAATAGATAGCTTGAGGTCATATCGATTTAACCAAGTATATAGTTCAATTTTTGTCTTTCAACAATTCCCACAACTAAGAGTACTTGCATTGCAAAGTTTCGAAAAGGACAAAGGTGACAGCTTTAGCTAAAAACATGGAGAGGCCATTTCCCTAATTGAAGCAATTGCCCCCAAGACTCTCTCTTGAGGTGGATTGAACTGGTCCCCAAAACCTTTCAATTGCAACAATATAGAAGGCCACGTGTTTGTCATTTTTGCAAATAAAGCGAGCTCCTACTCTTGTAGGCTGGTCCTTGGAATTTGGTCATTTCAGATGGATTCATTGCCACCAATTATATAAAAATATGCCCACCATCCACCACAAAATCACATTAACAAAAGTGGAAAACATAGAAATATTAATTTTCTAGAGAGGGAAAAAAGGACCTTTAGATTGAGTTCAGAACTGCCATACTTGACACCTTCAAGAGTCTTCCACCTCACACAATTTTCTCGCTTCCCTCTTGAATGACTTAAGATATGGAAACACAACTGCTGCATGGGACCCATAGTGATGCTCAAAGATTATACCCAATCGATTCAAGGTCTCTCCAGCATCAACATCACCCAGCAATAGCTGAATGGATAAAAGCTTCACCAGTTCATATCCAATGACGACATGATCAGGACTATAAAGCTTTTCCAGAATCTACATATACACATACAGAACTGTGAGCAAAAATCTTTACGAAATTTTTAGAGGCTTGCACTGTCTCTGTATGAAAAGCAAGCTGCATTTAGTAGACCTATCAATCATCCTGAAATAACTCAACATCACATGATAATCATAAAGTTTCTTTAAATTTTATGTTAGTTGAGACTGAAAAATTATTTATGTAGGAGGATAGATAGTAATCTCAGTAGTGATGATGACAACTCCCCATTTTTCCCCTAGGAGTGCCGCATGCCTTTCAAGTTTTGAGATTATTCAAAATGCTCATGAAGAAGTTTGTACATCTCCCCACCCTTCAATGAATATTAAAAATAACACCCTCATGGTCACATATCCATGACATAGGCATATCCATACATTTGCATACAAACATATCAAACTGCACTTTCAAAGTGTATTGTCCAAGCACTTGCAGCCCATGAAATAGGTGCCATGCCAACTTCATTTTAGAAAATGTTGAAAATGAGAACTGGTACCTTGCTAGGATGTATATTATTATGCATGTTTTCTATAATACATTTTCACCCAATTTGATGCTTCACAGGACCTTGATCACAGAAGCAATTCTTAAGCTTCGTTGTTTAACAGTTTAGCAAAAACTAGTATTTCTCTCTTCATTTCAAAATTCAAATGCCAAAAACAACTATTTGGCAATTGACATAAAGCCTCATTGACACAAAATGCCTAAGTCCTCAAAACTTGCCTTATCTACAATAGACACTAACAGTTTTGCAGAAAACCTCTCACGTCTTGATTAGCTTTGATTGATAAGATCAACTCTACAGAAATTGATCAATCTCACAAAATTCCACAAATTTATGATTAGGCCGTATATTATGCAAGTTTTAGATTCTCATGAATGACAGGAAATGTGAATGAGTAAACTAGGTACGAATCATTTATTTCTGAATCTTATAATCTGTTTATATCATGACGTGCAGTTCCAACTTTAAGATTTGGAACTGGTTCTGGCAAAAAGTTACGTATACCAAAAATGCAGAAGCTGATGCCAAGCCGTTCCATAAGCGAATGTCAACAAAATGTTGTGTTTTGCGTAAAACAGACATCTAAGCGGAAAAAGATAGCCGTAACTCTCAGCCAATCATCAAATATATTTTTTAGACTGATGTTCAGTGCAAATAATAAAATAATCATGCCTTGTTTTGAAAACAACCCAAAGAAACCTATATCTACTGTATCACGTATTTGGTAAGTGACATTCAGCGTCACGATGCGTTCTTCATACCAAAGTGATCCATGATCTAGGTAACCTATATTCCTCTCAGCCTACTATAACAAGGCCTGTCGAAAGCATGGGCCACCTCCATACAAGCAGAGGAAAAAAAGAAAAAAAAAAAAAGCAATACTTAAAGTCATTCATTCCAATTGTACTTCTCATATTCATGGGAAATAAAATTCCCAGTACAGGAATCTATACTCTCTTACATGCTAGGTATGATGGTGCCAAACATTTCCTTTTGCCACACAGCATCCTTACTTAGTTTTATCTTAGTTGCAAAAAGGACTATGTCCCTACCACCTTTTGTCATCAATTTTACTAGGCCACAAAAAAAAAAAAAAAAAAATAAAACAATAAAACAATAATAAAAAAATCATAAGCAAAGCTGGAAAAGAGACAACTAAGAAGATTAAAAAACCAACTACGGAATTTAAAGTTCAACAGAACAGTCTAACATCGTGGCAAGTCAAGTCATAATCTCTCAGACTTAACTGTTACCTCACGAAAAGAATAGTGTGCTAATTTTCAAGACTTGTGCAAACATGGATATGGCGAATCTATGCAAATGTTGACATTGTACAAAGTGAACTCATAAATCTCTCAACCTAGATCATCCTCTTGTATGAATAGGAAAATCTACTAACGGTAAAGAATAGAGCATCATCTACCCTTCACATTTAACTAGTGTTTTCAGGATCTAGGATGAGTAGGCAGGTGAAACAAACCGCAGGAGATGATCCAACAAAGCACTGACAGAAAATCAGTGTAGATCTTAGAAATCGGGGTATTCCTAGTAATTTCTGCGGTCAGAATGTTACCTATGTCTTTTCAGTAGGACTTTAAAAGCCCGAAATTCAAGTGCATATGGTTCACAAAAAAAATGAATAAAACCAACGAATTTGTTTAAGATCATCAAGCTTCTTATTCTGCCTCTCGTCGACTCTGATTATCAAGCCTCAAAAAGTTAAAGCTATTATGCAAACTCAAACAAGAATATGATTGTTATGACCAAAAACAAAAAAAAAAAAATACGATTGTTGAAGGCTTAAAAAGATTCTAAGTGCCCACAACCACATATATATACCTGAATTGATGATTTGCAGTGCTCCATCGCGCACTGCAGCTCTCCAATGAAGCAAAATGCTTGTGCTATGCTGTCCTCTGCCTACGAATGTAGTTTTGACATATTTACATGAAATTTGTTACCCTTCAGAACTCAACATGTTAATGCTTTCTGATCGCAAAATAAGCCAATCGCTCAAGAAAAACACGATAAGGAAATGGTGAAGTGGAGGAACTTACTTCTGCAATGCTTTTGTTATATGCATGCAACACTTTCCTCAGCTGATCAAGAGATTCTAAAGCATTAGAAAGTAAAGAACTTGACAGTTCTTTTCTAACTATTCCATCCTGCAACCTGTCAAGAAGTGAAAGCTCTTACAGATGAAATAATAGGTGATGCATGCAAGGAGAAGGACACGATTTGCAAATTCTAGTACTAGTTAGAAAAGAATTTTAGTGTAAAACAAAAAATTAAATTGGCAGTTTCACTTTTAATGCTCTTTTGTATGCACCCAACTATGCAAAATCTACAGCTCAGATTTACTCGAATTCATCAGGAGATAACCTCCTACCTTGCAGTAACTACTCCACACTAAGTCCTTATCCAAAATACCAAGGCGAAACCTTCATGGAGATACACGAAATTACCTTTTAATAATTCCTAAAGCTTTGCTCACCATCCGGCGAGAAGATTCCAGGTCACAATGGGACCCACATTTCAAGCAATATCCTACACCTGCATGAAGGGAGCTATAACTTTTCTCCCGGGCATTGTGATCCATTTCGCCAGCATAGAGATCACCAAACTTATCCACCTGTGAAAAATTTTACGTAGCCACCACAGGAACAAGAAAAAGATTCCTCAGACTAGTTTTTCAACGCTATTATTTCAAACAGAAAGGCCTATAAAAATTAACATGTGTCCTAGCTGAGAATTACTTATACCTGTACATAAGGCTCCAAGCTATATATGTCTCCAGCATGTCTTGACTGCTTAAGTTTTTCAGTTTCAGATTTTATGTCAAATGTATCCAAAACTATGCCAGAGCAGTGAGGATGAACACAATGAAAAGCACTCAGAACAAGATCAGAGAGATTCACAACTGAACAGCTTCTGCACTGACATCGAAAACAATACTTCTCTCCCAGAAATTTAAGGCGGTCTTGACAGCTCCATTGCCCAACCTGCAATCAGGGAATCATCAATATAATTAATAAACTGGAGAATTGTGAACAAGTTACATGCATTATTATTATCAAAGTTCTCCCCCCATAGATTTCTGCACTGACGTTTAGCGACTCAGCATGATTATTAATTGAAAGGAAGAACCTGCTGATCAAGGATCACAGTACCTGTGGACCATAAGACAACTCTAGGGAACATCCTGCTTCCACCAGTTCCGTTGTTCGGATGAAGAGAGTACGAGCAAGAAAATATGCATGAATGTTTGGACGACAAGAATGGTTAAACAAACTGCCAACGGTTAGCTTGACCAGCCTGACCTAGATAATAATCACCAAAACAGACCACAAAAGATTATAAAGACTTTCTTCCTTTGTTACAGGAAAAGCAGCAATTCTGCTTGGACATATTTTATAATGGTAGATACATTTCTAAATAGCCAAAAAAAAAAAAAGAACAGTAAAAGGACCTCGGTGATATTCCATCAGAAATGCTAAGGCTTGATTAAAGAGCCTACTATAAGGAGAAACCTATTCTATTGTACTAGCTGAAGCAGCTTCATTGGATAAAAGTTTTCTATGAAGATCTTGCGGAGCATTGGGATCACTAGATTTCATCCGGAGGATAGTGTTGGAGAAATCCTCTTGAAGTGTTTTGAAGTTGACAAAACGTTTCCATCAGTTTAGTCTGAAGGCTTGCAGACTCTGTTATTTAAAGTCTGAAGACCTCCGGACAGCCAGACTCAAGACTCAAAGTCTATCCTCATTGACAGTTCTAATCCGTTGAAGAAAGGCTATCCAAAACTTGATGTTTCATTAAGGATGTGGCCTTATCGACTGGAGAAGATCTCTTGGCTGGATATGACATGACGGAATCCTTTATTTGATCATAATTGATTCGAAGATTAAGGATCCGATGATTGGCAAAATATACTTGGAATGTTCTACTTATGGAAACTGAAATCCTGATTGTATGGGCGAACATGATTGATGGGCTATCGACATGTTCCTTTAATAGCTTGAATGATCTTCCTAATTGATTCCGTCCAACGGGTAAATTGGAGGAATTCCTTTGGTAAGTGTCAACGGGTATGATGGCATGAAGGAGTATATAAGGAAGACGTTTCAGTTGTTCGAGGAGGTGCACGATAGAAGAATTCCAAAGTCTGAAACTCCTTGTTCTTAGTCAATTCATTTGTTGAGCAAAATCTTGTAAACAAAAGAGAGTCTATATTCGTGAGAAACCTTGAGGAAGTGTGGTAGAACATCTACACTGTGGAATCAAGGAAAAGCTGTACTGTAACTTCTCCTTTGTTCATAGTGAAATCCAGCCGGTGGGCTATCAGTGCGGAAGAGTGGACGTAGGCTTGGAATAAGCCGAACCACTATAAATCTTGTGTTCAATTTTCTCTTCCCTAACCTTTACTTTACTTTGATCGTATTTTCCTTTCTATCGTTTGCCTAGAATCGCTTCCATATCTCGAGAAATTGTTTGTGCACCTATTCACCCCCTCTAGGTGCTTATACTAGCTATCTCAATTGGTATCAGAGCCTGTGTACTCACTTTGTTTGAAGTGTTTTACTTCAGAGTTAAAGATCCATGGCTAGTATGTTGGCTCCAGGGCTGGTAGAAGGGCAAAGCAATACCGGACCACCTTACTTTAATGGAAAGGTTTACAACATATGGAAAAATAAGATGAAAGCGTTCCTAAGATCAAAGGATCCTCTTGAATGGGACGTTGTAGAAAAAAGAATCATTCCTAAACCTGCATCTGTCTCAGAAAGAGGAAACGATGCTGTTGAGTCTAGCGAAATGACTCAGGAAGAGATAATCAAAAGACAAGCTCTTGATGCAAAAGCAATTTATTCCTTATATTGTGCTTTATCTCCTACTGAATATAACAGAATATCTTCTTGTGCTATAGCTAAAGAAGTCTGGGATAGATTACATATTACCTATGAAGGAACCGATCGAGTGAAAGAGACTAGAATCAACATTCTCCTCGGTCAATATGAAGCCTTTAAGATGAAATCAAGAGAATCTATAACTGATATGTTTAATTGTTTTACAGAAATCGTGAATGGTCTTGAAAATCAAGGTCAACCAATTTCTGATCCCATGAAAGTAAACAAGCTACTACGTGGACTCTCCAAGGATTGGAATCACATAAAGACCTCAATCAGAGAGACCCAAAGAATCATGCCACTATCTGTTGATGAGTTGGTTGGGATTCTTCAGTCTTATGAAGTGGAACAAATCAATGAAGACGAAGACCCTAAAGGTAAGAAATCCATTGCATTAAAATCTAATGATGATTCTGATTTTGAAGACGATATGGATGATGAGGAACTTGCTCTCATGATAAGAAGATTCAGAAAGCTGAACAGAAAAGGAAGAAGATTCAATCCAAAGAAACAAAGTTTTCAAAAGCAACAGACTAAGTCTGTTGAGGATTATGAATCAAACAAAAATGTAGTCTTCTTTGAATGTAAGAAAAAGTGACACATCGGACCCAATTGTCCTCTTCTTCGAGGAAGAAGAAAGGAAAAACTGAAAAGTACCGAAAAGCTCTTAAAGCTGAAACCTGAGTGATACGAGTGTGAAGAAAGTGATGATGATTATGCCAATATATGTCTGATGGCACAATCGGATTCAGATTCAAATTCCGAGACAAATTCAGATTCAGAAAGCGAATTTGAGGTAAGTAACTTCAAAATCCCTATTAAAGTTTCAAAATACATTGATGAATTGTGTTTTAGTCTCAAGACTTCTCTTAAAAGAATTTCCGAACTCAAGAAGGAAAATTCTGCTCTAAAACAACAAGAAAATATTTTGAAAGAAAAAGTGAAATGTTTAGACAATAATGTTTCTTCTCTTAAAGAAAGTGAAGATAATCTTTTAAAAGAAAATGTATTCTTGAAAAGTGATATCTCAAATATTTCCAAAAGATTTTCTATAGGATCTGAGAAACTGGAAAAAATTCTCTCTGTTCAAAGACCTTATTTCAATAAATATGGTTTGGGAATGACTGCTGAAATCATTCCTTTAATTGATTTTCCTAAAGTGAAGGAAAGAATCAAACAAAGACCCACAAGAGATGCTTACAAAAATCATTTTAAAAGGATCTTTGTAAAAACCAGTAGGTCGCAATGCTCTCAGATGCTCAAAGTGCAATAGTGCAGATCATTTTGAAAAAGAATGTCCTATGATTTGGAAACCTGTTAAAAAGGTATGGGCAAAAACCGCATATCATACTAACACCAATGGACCCAAGAAAATATGGGTACCAAAGAAGGTTTGAGGTTTTTTTTTTTTTTTTTTAAATGCAGGTCACTATCAAAAAAAAAGGTAAAATGGTATCTGGATAGTGGATGCTCAAGACACATGACGGAGACTCAAATTTCTTCATAAAGCTTGTTCGAGTAAATGGTGGAAAAGTCTCTTTTGGAGGAAACAGCAAAGGAAAAATTGTGGGATTTGGAACTGTAAAGATTGGAAATCTCACAATCAGCAATGTTTCCTTAGTGGAAGGGCTTAATTACAATTTGCTCAGTATTAGTCAGCTATGTGATACTGGTTTCAAAATCAACTTTCAAGAGGGAATATGTTCATGAATTAGTAAAGATTCTACTCAGTCATTCATGGGTCGAAGACATGGAAATATCTACCTCTTGGATGTGAAACCAGATGAATCACAATGTCTAATCTCAATCCAAGACGAAGCAAACTTATGGCACAAAAAGCTTGGGCACGTTAATATGAAGCAAATAGCCAAAATCTCAGCAAAGAAACTTGTTCGTGGTCTACCCAATTTATCATATCAAAAGTCTGATCTACGTACACCATGTATATTGGGAAAACAGGTAAGAAATTCCTTTAAACCAATAAATCAAGTTTCCACTAACCGTGTTCTGCAGCTTCTGCATATGGATCTTTTTGGACCAACCAGAACACAAAGCATTGGAGGTAAGAAATACTGCCTAGTAATTGTGGATGATTACTCACGATTTACTTGGGTATATTTCTTGGCAAATAAGTCTGAAACTTTCTCTTACTTTGAAAAGTTTGCTAAAAATGTTCAAAATTAAAAAGGATATGTTATCTCGAGTATAAGAACAAATCATGGAGGTGAATTTGAAAATCATGATTTTACAAAATTCTGTGATGAATCTGGTTTTCAGCATGTATTCTCCTCTCCATATACTCCAGAGCAAAATGGAGTTGTGGAAAGAAAGAATAGATCACTTCAAGAAATGGCTAGAACTTTTTTAATTGAAAGTAATATCTCTTCACGTTTTTGGGCTGAAGTAGTTTCTACAGCATGTTACATTATAAATAGAATTTTTCTAAGGCCTATTCTGGAAAAAAAAAAAAAAAAAACCCTATGAACTATTCAAAGAAAAGAAGCCTATTGTTTCATATTTTCATGTATTTGGATGCAAATGTTTTATACTGAAAAATGCAAATGATCGAGTTGGTAAGTTTGAAGAAAAGTCAAATGAAGGCATCTTACTTGGATATTCAACCACGAGCAAAGCGTACGAGTTTACAACAAGAAGACTCAAACAGGTGGAAGAATCAATGAATGTTAAATTCCAAGATTCTATGCAAAATGAATCCATTCAGACTCATCTTGAATAATCCGAACCTGCTCCAGACTCTACAATGTCTAAAATAGCTCAGACTTTGAAGAACCAACAACAAGTGACTGTTGAAGATTCAAGTGAAGGAAGTGACCATCAATCTGACAAAGTAACCAGCAACTGGAAACATAAGTCTAGTCATCCCAAAGATCTTATTATTGGTGACATCAATGAAGGAATTCGCACAAGATCCAAAAGGCGCGAAGAGTCTAGTGTTATGGCTCTTATTTCTAAAATAGAACCCAAAAGCATAGAATAAGCTTTATCTGATGAAAGCTGGATTGAAGCTATGCAAGAAGAGCTCAGGCAATTCAGTATTAATGATGTCTGGGAATTGACTCCTAAACCAAAAGGTAAGTCTGTTATTGGAGCTAAATGGGTTTTCAGGAACAAGATGAACGAGAAATGAAAATTCATAAGAAACAAGGCAAGACTCGTGGCCAAGGGATACACACAAGAAGAAGGGATAGACTATGACGAGACTTACACACCAGTAGCAAGGTTAGAAGCAATTCGATTATTACTTGATTTTGCTTGTTATAAGAATTTCAGGTTATTTCAAATGGATGTCAAAAGTGCCTTCCTAAATGGATTCATCCATGAGGAAGTCTATGTGGAACAACCACCTGGGTTTGAAGACCCAAGGAAACCAGACTCAGTATTCAGACTCAAAAAGGCTTTATATGGCTTAAAACAAGCACCTCGAGCTTGGTACGAAAGACTAAGTTTTTAATTGAAAATGGATTTGTTAAATGTAAAGTAGACACTACTCTTTTTATTAAAAGAGAAAGCAAGAGTTTTCTACTTGTTCAAATATATGTCGATGATATTATTTTTGGATCCTCTAATGAAAGTCTCAGTGCAAGAAATTCTCTAAGACTATGCAGGATGAATTTGAAATGAGCATGATGGGTGAGTTAACCTTCTTTCTTGGACTTCAAGTGAAACAACTGAAGGAAGGAACTTTTATTCATCAAGAAAAATATGCTAATGATATTGTGAAGAAGTTTGGACTGGACAATTGCAAAAAGGCCGATATACCAATGTCAAGTTCCTTGAAGATAGATAAAGATGAAGGAGGAAAGAAAGTCGACCAAAAGTTATATAGGAGTATCATCGGTTCACTTATTTATCTTACTGCTTCTAGACTTGACATTTTGTTTAATGTTTGCATTTGTGCCAGATTTCAAGCAGACCCTAAAGAATCACATTTAAATGCTACAAAGCGTATTATCAAATATATTGCATCAACTTCAAGCTTTGGTCTCTGGTATCCTAAAAATGGAGACTTTACTCTTCTTGGATACTCAGACGTAAACTTAGCAGGATGCAGAGTTGATAGAAAGAGCACCTCAGGTACCTATCAACTACTTGGAGGCGGGACAATGTCTTGGTTTTCAAGGAAGCAAAGTACGTAGCTCTCTCTACAGCAGAAGCAGAATATGTAGCTCTTGGAAGCTGTTGTTCACAAATTCTGTGGATAAAACAACAGCTAAGAGACTTTGAAATTGAAGATTCATGCACGGAGATTAAATGTGACAACACCAGCGCAATCAATCTCACCAAAAATCCAATTCTTCACTCAAGAGCAAAGCATATAGAGATTCGACATCACTTCATTAGAGATCATGTTCAAAATGGAGAAATTACGATTCAGTTTGTTGACTCAAAGAACCAACTGGCAGATATTTTTACAAAGCCTTTGGAGAAAAATCAATTTGAAATTATCCGTTCCAGACCCAACATTTTGAGGTTTGAAGAAGTTAAAGTCTAGAGACTCTCAGACTCAGACAAATAAGACTTTGACTACAAGACTTTGACTGTAAGTTATTCTCTCTCTAATCTCATCTTGAAAAGGTACGTTCATTAACCGTGTTTGATTATTGTTATCTCAACCGCTATCTTTAATTGATGAGATTATTGCAACGTTTCCTTTAGAAAAATGAGTTATTTTGAAATGACCATTTTTCGAAAAAGGCAGTTATTTTTTTTAAAGGCATCTTTTCACTTTCCATTACGACGTTTGGTATCCCCTCCTTTCGACTATCTTATATACAGTCGGTTTCTCTTCTCTTAACTCCAAAACCCTAAAAAGCACCAATCTTCCATTCCTGTTTTCCTCTCTTATTTAATCTTCAAAAAAGTTGTCATCTTTCTTGGGAAAGTCAAGCAAGGAATCTTTCAAAGACTAAGAAATATGTCGTCTTCAAGAAAGTCTTCGAGGATCGCAAGCAGGGGACCATGGCGAATGAGTGAGGGGCCTACGCACTTCGATCTCACTGAAGAATAAGTGTCTTCAAATCAGCAGCAGAGCCCACAACATTCTCAGTAGCGTCATTCTCCTCCATCTAGTCCTCAAGATGTTGATCATCAATAAAATGAAGAAATCATTGAAGATGCAGATCCTGTAAGAGTTCAAAGGCCCTCTTTTATTTATAAGATGTATCGTGCTTTAAAAGGGACTGGTACTCCATTGAACTATGTCGTTGATTTTCTTAAGGACAAAGGATATGGAAATGAATATATCTTTTTGCGAAAAATGGAAAATTTGGGAATTACTCGTAAAGGGGTGGCAGAAGAAACCCTTGCGAACATCCCAAGTGATCCTCGTGATTGGGGATTTAATCCAGTAGATGGAAATGATGATGACAAATTATACATCCAATTTCAACCAAGAATGGGAGTTGCGGCGGAAAATCGAGGAAAAAGGGGAGAGTTGTTTAGATCAAATGAACATAAGGATCTATACTCAAAATTGTTGAAGCGTGGGGTGATAAACCCTAGGAGTGTGGATTTTGATTTTCTGGATGCTGTGAATGTGAACTTGAGGGAAAAGTTCGGTCATCTTCAACTTGAAAAATTCTGCTCTGACACCATAGAGGCCTATCCTCAACTAACTGTATATTTCTATTCAAATCTTAGTTTCCTGGATGCGAATAGATTCTCTTTCAGTGTCAAAGACCAAGACTTTGTAGTGGATATGGATATGCTAGCAGATGTGTTAGGAGTTGAGAGAGGAAGATATCAACGGATCAAAGTTTCTATTGCTCGTGCTACACTGGAATTTGTTAAGGGCGGGAGAACGAGGAAAAGATTTCCTACTCAAGGATGAGTGCATTCAACATCTTGCTGCACAAGATTGTAATCAATTGCCTCGGAATCGAAATCAACTTCCAAGACCGATATTTCAAGTTCGGAGGCAAAGCTAATGTATGCCATCATCACTGGGAAAAGGTTTTCACTTCCTCACACTGTTATGTTCCACATGTATAGAGCAGTGATGAAGGACAGAGGTCAACTTCCTTATCCAGGTCTTGTGACGAAGTTATTCAGACATCTGAACATTTAGCCTCTACAAATTCTTTGTGCTCGATTGTGCAATCATATGGTGGTAGGACTGAAAATGGTGACTAAGATGCGTCTGAAGGAACTAAGCAAGGCATTGGAGAAATTTAAGGAGAATACTCCAGTCAAATCTCATCAATTCTCTTCTGCAGGAAAAAGAAAAGGGAAGGAGTCCATGGATGCTCCATCCAAGAGAAGAAGAGATCTCATCGTTGAGGATGAAGATGATGAGGATAACATCACTATTTCTGCAATGGCATTGAAGAATCTTAGTCGATCTGTTCCAGAGAAAGACTCAGAACAGCAGACAGAAGAAAGAGAAGAGAAAGAAGCAGAGGAAAAAGAAACGGAGGAAAGAGAAGAAGAAGAAGAAGAAAGAGATGCTGAGAAAGAGAGAGTTGAAAAAGAAGAAGAAGAGAAAAGAGATCAAGAAGAAGGAGAACATGATGAGCACTCTCCACTTGAAGGCATGAAAACAAGAGGAGACCAAGAGAAAAGAGGAATGTCCTAAAATCCTGCAACCAGTGAGGGAGTCAGTCGATCCCCAGCAGATTCAGAGGATATTTATGCCTCTCAGTTTCCTGAGGAAGGTCATGATGTTTCTTCGCCAAATCTGCATGATTATGTTGATCTACCATCGTCTGCATTTACTCCATCAGATCGTGCCAACGCCGCACGCGCACCGACAATCCAGCGGACTTTCGCGAGTGATGGATATTCTCTTGGAGATGCAAGGTCGATATATGCATTGGAATGCGAAGTTCAGAAATTGCAGAATGCAGGACAAGCTTCTTCGGGTTGATTGAATCCAAGCCCTTTCTCTTCAGATTCAGGCTAATGCTAAGGGTGAGGATGTTGTACAACTGAAGGAAGACTTGAAAAGGCTGGAAGGCATCGTTCAGTCGATGGGAGATTTCCAGCTTCTTCGTGTTCCCAAGCATTCTTGACTCCACTTCTTGACTCCACTCCATTTTCATCTCAACTTTTTATGCTGACAAAAAGGGGGAGAGTTGCGAGACTTGAAAAACTTTGAACTTAAATTTTTGTCGAACTTTTGGCTTGTTTGGTTTGTGGTTTGTTTTGACTTGTGTGTCTGGATGTTGACTAAATTTGGGATTTGGATTTGACTTCTTATTATTAACTACTATTGATATCTTATGGATGGCTTTATTGTATACTGGACTAACCTATTTTCTATGGTTGCAGATTCTAGTGTTATTCATTTAGCCATTTATCTCTATAAGATATGCATATGTGTTTGAGAAATGTTTTGCAGGTCAAAGTTTTCCAAATTTGCAGGAAAGTTTTGTCACCATCAAAAATGGGGAGATTGTTGGAGAAATCCTCTTGAAGTGTTTTGAAGTTGACAAAACGTTTCCATCAGTCTAGTCTAAAGGCTTGCAGACTCTGCTATTTAAAGTCTGAAGACCTTCGAACAGCCAGACTCAAGACTCAAAGTCTATTCTCATTGACAGTTCTAATCCATTGAAGAAAGGCTATCCAGAACCTGATGTTTCATTAAGGATGTGGCCTTATCGACTGGAGAAGATCTCTTGACTGGATATGACATGACGGAATCCTTTATTTGATCATAATTGATTCGAAGATTAATGATCCGATGATTGGCAAAATATACTTGGAAGGTTCTACTTATGGAAACCGAAATCCTGATTGTATGAGCGAACATGATTGATGGGCTATCGACATGTTCCTTTAATAACTCGAATGATCTTCCTAATTGATTCCGTCCAACGGGTAAATTGGAGAAATTCCTTTGGTAAGTGCCAACGGGTATGATGGCATGAAGGAGTATATAAGGAAGACATTTCAGTTGTTCGAGGAGGTGCACGATAGAAGAATTCCAAAGTCTGAAGCTCCTTGTTCTTAGTCAATTCATTTGTTAAGCAAAATCTTGTAAACAAAAGAGAGTCTATATTCGTGAGAAACCTTGAGGAAGTGTGGTAGAATATCTACACTGTGGAATCAAGGAAAAACGGTGTTGTAACTTCTCTTTTGTTCATAGTAAAATCTAGTCGGTGGGCTGTCAGTGCGGAAGAGTGGACGTAGGCTTGGAATAAGCCGAACCACTATAAATCTTGTGTTCAATTTTCTCTTCCCTAACCTTTACTTTACTTTGATCGTATTTTCCTTTCTATCGTTTGCCTAAAATCGCTTCCGTATCTCGAGAAATTGTTTGTGCACCTATTCACCCCCCTCTAGGTGCTTATACTAGCTATCTCAGATAGCCATAGAATTAAGCCTTATTTGACACATAATGATGATAATCTGCATCGATAAGAATGGGTGTGAAGCATTAGTGACTAGATAAAGGTAAATATGAACAACCTCATAATCTTTATCTTGTCCATTAAGGATAACAAAATTCATAATAGTAGCTATCAAAAGATTGAGAATAATGGTGATAAGAGTGACAGATTCTTACCAATTGAAGTAATCAATTAAAAAAAATAGCATTTTACGGTAGATTAATACACTTCTTAAATTTGCAGCAGCATATCCTTCTTATGAAACAAGAATAATCAAATATACTTGGTATAGGTGAATGGACAAGCTGTGGCAAATCAAAGGACGTATTGACAGTGCCTGAATAAGTTGAATAGACACCCAAAAGTATGATATGTGGCTTCCGACCAAAACAAGAGCAACTATAAGATCTTTGTTTCCTGACCAATAATGAGAAACAACTATTGGAACTGTATGTATGGAAGTAAAATTCTCAACTGCAGCTTGAAGGACACAAGTGTTAGTTGCAGGAGTGAAGAAGGAAAAATAGTAGGATATTCATCTTTCTCATGTGAGAATGCACCCCAGCATGTGCTCATGCTTGCCATTGTCCATGTCTACTCATGCTTGCATGGACACAAATGCCAATGTGTACCTCTCAATTGAGAGAGAGAGAGAGAGAGAGAGAGACCTGATGTACAATATAAGGATTGACTGGAAGGTCAAGGCTAAGAGAGCGTTGAAGACAAACAAGTAATACAATTGCGTATATACACAGTTCCAGTTTAACCTCTACTGCCAATTCAGTGTAACTATAAGAAAGATCCTGCAATTAAATAGATCCATGAGATGCTCATGTAGCTTGTGAAACTTTAAAAAGGTTCAGGAACTAGATAATTTAATTACTGTCATAAGATACCACGGCTTTTATCTCCACCAGGTCTCTTCTTTGCACCAGGGACTTCACTACCACTCGACCAGATAAAACTACCTCGTGTGGCAATACAGCTGGCCAGTTTGCATCCAGGCATTCATGTCTGTGTTCTGGAAAGTGCTCAGGAATTTTCTCCTCCCCATTTTCGGAAGTAACTTCTCTGATATGATTTTCAATCTCTGTAGGAACTTCTACATGAAGGCTAACCTCTTCTACGTTGTTTCTTGATCGATGTCCTCCTGCTTTTAGCTGGCAATGCTCAGAGCAGTACTGTGGTATTGCACAGAAAGAGCAGGGTACCACATCCGCGGGTAATTCATTGAAGCAATAGTGACAGTACCTGTCTCGACAATTCTTCAATATGACCTGCATGGCAGGGGAGCACCCTTGTAATAAAATGTGTTCCGCAGATGATTAACACTGACCTGCCTCAGATCATCACTATTATAATCTGGTCAAGAATCCCTGTGGGGAATCGCTCGGATTAGACAAATGCAGTAGTTTTTTGGTAATCAAATAGTTCAGAATTTAAAAGCCCTAAACCTTTTACATGTGGTTCTATCATAACCTTCACGCATCCTTAAAGGAATGCAAAGGAAATCAGCAAGTTGATACTTTTCACCAGAAAATAGATCCATACTAAGGAAGGCACTAAGTCATGCCAACAGTATTTAACATGGATGGATTCTAGCTGGCTTACAAGTTAGTTCACCAGAAAAGGAGTCCAGCTCAAAAAATAAATAATTGCTGTCATAAGCTGTGCAGAGTTGCTTCCATTAATGGTACATGGAATGCAATTTGTCATGGTGTGCCACAAGCTAAAGGTACGTGGAATGTGACTTTTATCAGTACTGGGTCGCCTGAAAGGCTAGTCAGGTGCTGATCTCTCACACGTAAATTTATGCCTTAAACCGATGTGCATATGTCATTCCATGTGTCAACAGAGAACTACAAAAATTCTGTCACACTTGGCATGCTGGGACTCAACTATGAAAGTAGACAGACCAGAGACAAGCTAGGCTAAAATCCTTACCGCAGCGTAAGGTTCCTCACTGTGAACCAAATAAGATGGAGGAATTTCACCAGTTGAAGCCATCCCCCTTCCTTTATGTGGCATCACAACGGACTTCACTTTTACCTCGTGCGGCACATCTATAGAAGGAACGAGTACAAGGAGAATGATTGAGAATTAGGCATTACTTACAGATCACCAGCAAACAAGGTTCTCACCCTCCGGGGAAAGAATGGATAGTAGCAAAGATTGTACTTGATTATGTAAACCAAATAAGGTATCCAATCATCAAATAATCTAGTGAACAGAAAAGGAACTTCACATATTAACCAAGGAAAACATTCACCTCCTAAAACCCAACTTAAAATTATATCCCAAAATAAGGACAACGGTCGACCAAAATTTCTCGTTGGACTTTTCACTCATCCTCCCTCATAGGTAATGAAGGAACTGAAGAACGGATACCAGTAGTCTGACCGAATTTTAGTCATCAGAAGACGAAGACCGGCAAAATCAACTTTATGTATCCTAATTGAAGAAATGAACAATCTTTTCGAATGGAAGAATTTGTTTTTGGTAGGCACCTAAATATTGAACCATGCTTTCATCTCATAGCTACTTATTCTAGATCAATGGTCCCACATCCACATAGCATGAGAGGAAGAGCAACTAGGGATCTCATCGCCAAACTCCTTATTTGCCACCCAATTTCTAACTAATAGGTCAAGCTCTAAGCCTAGATCAAATCCCAGTCTAAACAATAATAGAGCATTCATATGCCTTCATTCAATAGCTTGAACTTTTAGATCAGTGGGTTGTGGTCCTACATTTTTTGTAATTCCACTCATTCACTAACGAATATATAAATTTTTAGATTTTTAATTCGCATTTCCTGAACATGATTTTAACGTAATACCTGATAGGAGTATTAAAGAACTATGGAGTGCCATGTATCCCTGTTCAAAGAAAATTTTGCATAACCAATCACAAATTGTATGTACATAATAAAAAAGTTTCCTTCAGCTTTGGTCTCTTTCCAGGATTTCACCACTTTCTTGGTTCAACTCTTCAAGTTTTGGTAGGACAACCTCGAGTTTTGCATCAAATAAGGTTGGCTCAAGTTCATGCATAATGGATCAATCATGTAAGGTTTTGAGAATTTGAAATATCAGCTATTTAACCAAAAAGACAAAAAAAAAAAACAAACAAACAAACAAACATGGGCCAAAACGAGTACGAATTGAATCATTCCAGGTCAGATAGATTTCACCAGTGTGACCAACTTTTGCCACCTCTATGCACAGTTGGCTGATGAAATTCTAGAATTTCTCTCTAGAAGGGAGACACATAGGCTTAAGATACAACCTTGATACCAAATAAAGGAATAAACATGTCAATTACATGATAGAAGAAAGCTACTAAAGACTGAAGAAAAGATGAGATATTTGTGGGAAGAGATAAAAATGAATCTATGTAATTAAAAAACTCTTCCCAACATCGTCAATAGGATCACAACATTCAGCTTGTTTGGTTCAAAAGATCAGGAAGAACGAGAAAGGCTTCAATGTAGTAACTTGTTTAGAAGGACTAAGGGAGAAGTGAGAAAAGGATGAGGAGGTATACATCTTTTGCCTTAATAGCAAATATGTGGTTCTTAAATGCCTCCGAATCCATATGAATAGGATGGATTTCCAGGGTAAGGGGTCTGGTAATAGATATGTCATTATTTCCCAAGTGTAACCTTCTCTTTTTTTCCAGTTCTGATGACATAGAAGAGCATTAAGGTCATGATACCTTTTCCTTGCTCTGATTAACACTCAAAACACGGTATGACCAAACCCTCCATCTCTTTTCTTCTTTTTCCCATCCTAATATAGATTATTACATTTCCCTCTAAATAATATCAATCAAGCAAAGTTTTCACGTGGTAAATATTTAGCACATAGATCAGTAGTTCTCCTATATTAATATAAATGTTAAAATCATATTAAGAAACAGCAGAAAACAAACAAGGAACTTCGACATCATTCACGTAGCTGCAGAAACAAGTCTCATGAGAAAGGCAGCAACAAGAATTCACCTCCACATTATATTATGCATGGACAACAAAAAATAATCTCACACCTGAAATTTTGAAGATGTTCTCGTCATGTTGAGTATGTGAACCAGACGTCCTTGTGAACTGGACCTGAAGTAACTTCATCTCACCTTCAATCTGTCTCTTGCCACCCGATGATGTCTCCATCAAATTTGTTACATGCAAGTCTGCCATTGCATCTTCATAATTTTCTGAAGAAGCATTGATCTTACCTCTCCAATACCATGCCTGCAGCAGAAATTAACTATTTCCATAAAACCAAGTAGCCCTCGCCCAAGTGCTAGTGACTTGCGGGCCGTCGTTGTCGCCCCACCGGCGATGGGGCGGTAGTCATAGGCAGGCAAGAGCCCTTCTGCCCGTGTGTTCCTCTTCTTTTTTTTTAATTTTTCTTTTTGAAGTTTTAATATAATTAAATTTAATTTTAAATTGTGTTTGGACAAAAAATATTATTAATCGATTGGAATTTTTTTTTACTAGCAAGCCAATGAAGTTGGGCTTCTATTTGAAATAGTTATAATCACTCCAGGCCATTTTAGGCCATTTTTTGATACTGATATAATCACTTCAGATTATTATTTGAGAAAATAAAGATATTTCAAGCTCTTATATGGAATTTTTGCCATAACTTATAAAAGAATCAAAGTGGAGGAAGATGACAAGTGTTAAGACTTAGAACTTATTCGAATGAACTTTTTGCTTTTACTTTTCACTTGATCTAAATCTTGTTCTTCATGTGCTTTAATTTGTAATTTTGATGGAAAAAGGAAAAAGAATTTTTATATATCGAAAGAAATATAAATAATAAAAAAAATGTAGGAGCGGAGAAAAATAAAAGGAAGAAAAAGGAAGCGTCTCCTCGACAGTTCCTCGCCCTCTCGGTTTTTCCTTTTTATTTTGTTAGGCCCCAACGCCTCGCCCTTAAAACCAAGAAGAGAAGGGGTTGTATTCCTCGTATATAATATTTTTGGGTTCGTGTTGAGGGGGGAGTTGTCTGGTCGGCGCTGAAGGCGAGCTGTTGCACGTACAGCACGCGAGAGAGAGAGAGGGCGAGAGAGGGAGGGATTCGATTCAAACACGCCGAATTCAGGAACGGAGTTGAAGGTCGTCGTCGTCGTCGTCATCATCTTCTCCTCCTAGATTGCTTTTCCATTTATCCATCTGTCAATCTATCGATGTATATTTAGGGTTATGTCGAACTTGCTAACGCGGATGACGAACTTTGATCGTTTGTTTTTCCTGCTTCTGACCGTTTCTGTCTTGCTCTTCCGCACTCCACTCGTTACGCGTTGATGGACGACGAGTTAGCAATGGGCCTTTTTTTTTTATTTTTTGTGGGGGGGAGCGCTATACTATATTACCTTCTGTTTGCTCGACATTTGCTAAAACCATTCAAGTGTTTTATACGTCGCGCCCTCGTCTGCGATTTCAGGTCATTTGTCGATGGAGGAGGAGAACGTGCCCGTGGCAGCGGTTCCTGCCGAAGAAAATGGCGTAGGGAGGCTACCGAGCGCCTTGACGCGCTGCAAACCGGTGCCGACGACGGCAAGGATAATGGTCCTCCGCTCTCTTTTCTTGCGCTACCAATAACCCCTTCTCTTTGGAGAGCGCCTTGGCCGCGTTTTCTCTAGTTGTGCTTATTGGGGATTGGTGGACATTTCCTGCCTGCTGCATCTAGATTAGGTCGTTGTCTTTTTTTCCTTTTGGTCTGCATCGATCGTGACTTAATTTGGTTCGATTTTCCTACAGGAGAAGTCACCGAGAAGAAAAAGAAAAAGAATAAAAAGCAAGTAATACTCTTTCTACCTCATCCCCTACCCTTCCCTCCCAATGAGTGCAGTTTGAGAATTTTAAACCCGTTGTTTGGCTCTTAGGAAAAAGAAGAAATTGCCCGAGCAGACTAATCCGCCCTCAATTCCTGTTGCTGAACTTTTTCCATCTGAGGAGTTTCCAGAGGGTGAAATTCAACAGTACAAGGATGAGTGAGTTCCTGACTTATCGTGCTTTTTATTTGTAATCGTTGTGGAGTCTATTGGTTGGATGGACTATTATATAGTTTCCTTCCTGCCCTTCTAGTGGCCAGAATCTTCTGTTAATTACTTCTTGTAGCTGCATTAAGCATGTCTAGGAGATTTCTTAAACTTACAATCGATACCAGGTGAGGCTCCACAAGAACTTTGTATTGTCAATTGGAAACCTTTCTTTACTTTGTTCTCTCCTGTCTATCATTGAGAGAAATTTTTCTATCATTAGAAACTAGAGTCTCAGAATGGGACTTCCAATTGAAGTAGGAAGGTGGAGGTGACCAAAGAGCATAGTCTCGGAGTGCTGCTCAAACCAATACCTGGACCACAACTATGCTTGATTGAATTCCTGGTGACCCCCAGAACTTTATCAGCCATGTCCCTTGCCTATTTTTAGTCAGTCTTGGGACTCTGATTTTATCATTCTGCAAGGCCAGTCAATCTGTGTTTAACTTGGCCACCTATTCCTCTAGGAAAGAGCAAATCATCATCTTTTTGCTCTTTTAAAAGTGGTCCAAAGCTCTCTTTGTCAACCTCAGAGAGTAAGGTTTCTTAAGAAATGGTATCGCAAAGTATGAAATTCTGTGTTTGGGCATGAGATGATGGATTCAGGTCTTTAGATGGAGTATTTTGATGCAGCTATTATGTTTCTACTCATAGATAAATTGGCAGTCTTACATTTTTTTTTTGAGTTTTCCTATTTCAACTTGGAGTAGAACTGTAGAGAGTCTGTTAAAATTATTGCAACTTTGTAATAGAGTTTTTGCAATTATATACTTTGGGAGTGTGTGATGCAATGCTTCTCCTAGGTGTGCTGCTTAAGAAACTCTAGGTATGATGCTTAGGAAGCTTCAGGTGTGAAGCCTAAAGATTTATTCTTTGATGTCAATCTTGCTGTCCTACATCAATTATGGTATCAGAGAGAAGGCTTCTACACTTTCTCCCACAAGAATGACCAACTTTGAGGTGAATTCCGAGGTTGGTGAGTTGACATCCAAGTTGGACGCTATGCACAAAGATCATGGATGCTGTTTTAAGCAACAAACAGCAAGATTGATAAACTCTCTGAGCAAATAAAGAAGTTTATTGCCCTAGGAGTGCAACCAAGGGAGACAACTGTCAATCAAGTCCCTCCACAAGATGAAAATATTAGAGGTGTTCAAAATTTTCAAGTATTAGAGGAGTCTGAACTCAAGAAGGAAAATCTTGAGTGACATGATGTCACGCCCCGAACCCCGAGCGCGCACACATCCCACTACAGTCGATCAAAAATGCGACATCCCAAGATATGTCGCCGACCCATTTATTTTATTACGCATGCGGAAGCGAAACAAATCCCCTGACAATAAAACACGGGATAGAAAAGCAGGAAGCAAAACCACAACATAACACTTCTCTAATTCAACAGAATTACAAACAGAGGTCTACGGCCAAAAGTCTACAAAAGACCGGCTCTTAAAAATGAATTGTCCTACAACCTACAAGTCGGACACGTTCTCCAATCTTACGACTTCACATCTGCAACTCCTTAAGGCCAACCAAAGCTATCTGGCCGCTCCGTCCACTGTGGACCTGAAATTTTAATCCCACAACCGGGATGAGACGATGTCTCGGCAAGTTCAACCCCTAAACCCCTATTAGAAAGAAAATACGCCCGGGTGGCCTAGCCACATCACACGAAGACTTACCTCGCCTCGGCCTTCATCCGAGGTTAGCACAATTTATATAATTCAACCACGTACAATTATGATAACCAAACAACCACGGCACAATCACATCATCGAACAATTCAACCACTTGGATCGTCTCAGCGATCAATCGACTTGGCCGATTACATGTCATTCTAGCAAATCAATCATTGCTCTCAATCCCGACCCTATAGAAAGGTTTAACAATCAGTGGCAATCACGGCCCCACTCGGCACGACCTTTAATTAGGTGGTCCATCACGGCCTCACCGGGCACGACCTCTCATAGGTGGTTAATCACGGCCTCACTGGGCACGACCTCTCATAGGTGGTTCATCACGGCCTCACCGGGCACGACCTCTCATAGGTGGTTCATCACGGCCTCACCGGGCACGACCTCTCATAGGTGGTTCATCACGGCCTTATTAGGCACGACCTCTAATAGGTGGTATTTCACGGCCTCATCGGGCACAACCTCTAATAGGTGGTATTTCACGGCCTCACTGGGCACGACCTTTCCTAGGTGGTACATCACGGCCTCACTGTGTGACATCCAGATTTTCGGGTTCTAATTTCGACCGGATAAATAGGGCCGTTTACGTTCAATTGAAGCCATGGATTGTGAAATTGGGATACAAGTGGGCTACATTGGTAAGGAAAAATACCAATTGGAATGATGAGGTGTTGAATGAAATTATGGGAGTCAATTTGATTTAATTCAAGAGGAATTAAGGCCTAATTGGAAAGAAAACCTAGCAAATTCGTATGCCCATAGACCCAATATTTTAAATTACCTAAAGTCTTCAAGAAGGGTTATTTTGGGGTTTGAAAAGGTGGGTGGATGACAGCCTTTTGGTGGGCCCCGTTCAAGACCAAAGAGGGGGAGAGAAATCGGTTTTCTCTTCTTCTTCCTCTCTCCTCCTCCGTCGAGCATCCCCATCTTCTTCTTTTTCTTCAAAACTCCATGGGAGCCGAAGACCAGCGAAGACCGAGCTACGCCGCTACCTTCCGCCGTCATCGTCGCACGCCCGCAGCACGGAGCTGCTCGCGCACCCGAGCTCGCCGCCGTCTTTGTCGTCCGCGCATCTCCGCCCCTCTCCCTCCTCTTGTTCGAACGAACCGAACAAAAAAAAGTGAAGCGGCGTCCGCGTCGCCGGAAGGAGCCGCGACCGCCGCTTGACACCGCCGCACCGGAGCCGCGCACCACCGCCCGAGCGACACCGCGCGCTCCGCCGCCTCACGCTCGTGCTCGCTCCCCGCTCAGTGCGACCCAACCCCGTTCCGCCTCTCGTTCGCTTCGTTTTGGCCATCACAAAGCCACGGTTCGACCACCTCCTCGCCACCGTGCGCCGCCACTTCGACCCGTCGGACTCCCCTCGCCCTCCACCGGCCTTGGCTAGCTCGAATCAGCCTCGGATCCGCCCCAACCAGCAGCGCACGAGAGTGCATAAATGGGTATCGCAGAGAGTTTTGGCCCGTTTTGGTCGCCTTCCCGAGCCCGGATGCTCGGCCCGCTTTGAGGAAAGTCGATCCTCGCGTCGAGCCCGTCGTTTTGAGTGAGTTTTACTCACTAATGCCTTCTTAGTTTGCTAATTATACTTAAAGGTTGATTAGTGTTAATTAAGTATAATTAGGTTGTTAGATTAGGATTGATTAGTGATTATTAGTTAATTGCTTTGCATATTAGTGGTGTGATTAGTGTAATTAGATAGAGAATTGCATGTAGTATTTATTGGATGCTTCTTGGGATTTTTCCCGTCCCTTATCGGGTGTTAATTAAGCGATTCGGGCCTAGGTGGTATTTTTTAGGAATTAAATATTAATTTTCGAAATTAATTATTTAATTATTTATTTCCTAAATTCAACCGGATGGCCAAAGGACCGGGATTTTATGCTGACGACCGTGATGAAGTCCGTTTATTTAATTGGGCTTTATTTTGAGTTAAATTGAATTTTTAATATTTATTAATTAATTATTTTTCGGAAATTAAGATGGAGATGGCCGACGACCGAAATCTCGTGCCGATTCTCGTGGCGCAGTCCGTTTATTTATTTGAGCTTTGAATTGTGCAAAATTTGATTGAATGTGGAATTTAGGATATATTCCTAAATGGTTGTGGTTAATTATTTTATTGAGAAATCGTTGAGTATTGAATATTGAAAGTGGTCGAGTGGGACCGTAAAGCCATTGATTCTTGAAAGTGGTCGAGTGGGACCGTAAAGCCATTGAATCTTGAAAGTGGTCGAGTGGGACCGTAAAGCCATTGATTCTTGAAAGTGGTCGAGTGGGACCGTAAAGCGGTCAATCTTGAAAGTGGTCGAGTGGGGCCGTAAAGCTATTGATTCTTGAAAGTGGTCGAGTGGGACCGTAAAGCCATTGAATCTTGAAAGTGGTCGAGTGGGACCGTAAAGCCATTGAATCTTGAAAGTGGTCGAGTGGGACCGTAAAGCCATTGATTCTTGAAAGTGGTCGAGTGGGACCGTAAAGCCATTGAATAATTGAAAGTGGTCGAGTGGGACCGTAAAGCCATTGAATATTTGAAAGTTGCTTGGTGGAGTCGGGATTACCACCTATAGCAAGTTATGTCCTAAGGACCGTGATTCATATTTGTAAATTGAGTTGGAATAGTTGAAATGACCGGAAGTGGTCTTGTGATTATGTAATCAACTAAGTCGATTGAACTTTGCCTTGATCCGATTGTCGTGAATTGATTGATTGAGTGGAAAGGACCGTGAATGGTCTTGTTGGCGTGTAATCGGCTAGGTTGATTTGATCGACGCTTCGATCTGTGATGTGATTGCTTGGATGCCTATTTGATACGTGCTAACATGTAGGTGGAATCTGAGGCCAAGGTAAGTCATCTGTCTCATGTTGTGCATAGGCAGCCCTAAGGTATATTAGTTTACTAATTGGGTCTTAAGGGGTAGAACTTGCTGAGACGTTGTCTCAGTGGTTATTGAATAACCATTTCAGGACCTGAATGAGGAGCCTAAGGAGCATGAATCTGATGAGGAGATCCATGTTGAGGAACCCGAAGAGGAGTACGTGAAGGAGAACCTGAAGATGATCCAGTAGTAGATCCCGATGACGATTGTTATAGAATCAATTTGAGTAGAAACCAATCGTTTTAGTATGGCTTGTATATGAGCATAAGGGTGTTGGTTTTCAGGTTCAATTTCCTAGTCCTACTTGTATATCCCATTGCTTTATTGTCTGGAGATTTTATAACCGCTTCCGCATGTGCATATATATAAATAAAAGGGTCGGCGATACATAGTCCTGGGATATCGCATTTTTAAATCGACCAAAAGAAAGGGATGTGTGCGTGCCTGAGGGTCGGGCGTGACACACCGGGCACGACCTCTAATAGGTGGTCATCACGGCCAATCTCCCATCAATTTCTACACTTAGGATTTTATAAAGAGTCCTATATATCGCAATCACACTCAATTTGCCACAACCAATCATCAATATCAAATTCTAAATGCACAAAGCAGCGATCGGCACGAAATTCGAGAAATAAGATCCCAATGAAAATTTTCGGAATTTAATAGATAATTAAATTTATTCCGAAAATTAATTAAATAATAATATCCATAATTTTCGAAATCCACACTCAATTCATAATATCCAATCATCAATTTCCAAATCCGAATGTACCGTAGCGACCGGCACGAAATTTGAGCAACCGGAGTCAAAAATAATTTTTTCTGATTTTTTTTATAAATAATAATATTTTAAAATTTTCGGATTATAATATAATATAATATTTTCCAGAATTTCGAAGCACTTAAATAATTCAAAACTAAAATCATTTTGTGTCACATCAAGGCTTAACTTTAAATAACTTCTTTTAACCTTTAATTTAAACACACTTTAACATAAACTAACATCTTAATCCAATTTATAATTAAATGCACTAATCCACACACCTAAATTTACTTAACTTAGACCAAGCAAACTTACGGCATCATTAACCGTCTAATCAAGATTTAGTGAGTTAAACTCACCGGATTAGCGAGCCGAGCGAACCAAAACGACGGGGACGACGCGAGGATCGACTTTCCCTAAAGCGAGCTGAGCATCCAGGCTCAGGAAGGCGGCCAAAACGGGCCAAACATGGGCTGCCATATCCATTTTCTGGGTTGCTGATCAGGGCCGAGAGGGAGCAGATCCGGCGCCGGTTTAGGTCGGAAACGGGCGGAGGGACGGGGCGGCAGCTCGACGGTGGCTTGGACGGGCGAGGCGGCGGCTAGGCGAGGCCTCCCGGCGGCGGGGACGAGCTCCGGCAGCTCCTGAAACACGCGAGCAGGGGCAGACGGAGGCGGCAGTCCAGGCGAGGCGCGTGCGGGGCGACGCACGGGCGCGCGGGTGCGGGACGACACAGGCGGTGGCGAGCTCCGGCAACGGGCGTGCGGCGTCGAGCTCGGCTGGTCCCGGTCAGCTGCTGCAAGAGATCTCAGATCTGCTGGGGAAACGAGCTAAGGTGGAGCGGCGAGCTGGTCGGCGAGCGAGCGGACGGCACAAACGGCGGCGGCGAGCGGCGGAGGCGTGCGACGACGGCTGCTGCTTCTTCTGGTCTTTGGTCTCCATGGAACCGAGCAGCCGAAGAAGGAAGATGGGGTTCGGTCGATGGAGGAGAGAAGGGAGGAAGAAGAGAGGGAGGAGAGAGAAGAAGGGGGCTTTTTCTTTTCTTTTTCTTTCTTTAATCTAACAAATTGGCCCACCACGACATCATCGTGATGTCGTACTAACTTCAAATCTCTCCCCCACAACAATCTTCAATGAGTCCAATTTATTTTTCCGCCGGGCATAAAATCTTGCATAGCCAATTCTTCAATTCCATTTGATTCTCTTCCAATTAAATCAAATGGAAGTTCATAAAATTAATCCAATATCACCACACTTCAATTCACATCTTCACATTCATGTAACCAACTTAAGTTCCAAAACACGACCAAAGGCGGGCCTACTAATTTCTCGAGCCAAAATAACCATTCTCTCGATTTAATTTGAAAAATTCTGATTATATGAAAAATCTTCCGAAGATGAGTCAATATTCCTAAAATGATTTGTGACACGCCCGTACTTCCACTTTCGAATTCGATCTCAATTCCACTTAATTTCACTTTGGCACAATACTAGCGTGGCCCAACCTACCGAGTAGCTTTTAGAAATTTTCAATGCATTTGACTCAGTTGATCATCTCAAGCCACAATGTACATCTTTGAAACATTGGCGACTTTCGGTTGTCGGGGTAATCTCAAGGTTTCAAATACGAACACGGGTACTCCAATCGATAGTATAGTCGGTCCCAAAGGTGTCGATCGACATGAATTGTGCGATCGGTGGAATCACCCACACGATCACATGCCTCGTCGAGTCGACCTATCTCCGTCTTTAATCGATTTTAATTGTGCTTGTAATGACCCTTGCGACTAGCTCGGTCGAAAGGTCGCTTCTCGGTCAAATTCTCGAGTCGATGCATTAGAAACTCTTAACGAGCAGCACCCGATAGACTCGTTTCCACATGAGTGGCCAACTCAAGGAAAAGAACTATATGCGTGCCAACAAAATGCCTGTCTCAATTTATTGAACATAGAATCGAAAAATCGGGATGTCACACATGATGTTGGTGAATGCACGAAAGAGATAAAATATGAATGGGTCAACGATGGCTTGAAAGTTAGTGCTTCGGTTTGGAGATTTCAGTCATGTTGCTTGTCAATGTTCGGTGAGGGTGCACGTTGGGGAAAACAAGGAAGCACCGCTTCAAAGTGTCTCGAAGATCAAGCAAACATAGTTGAAAATGTTGGTTTCGTGATACCATACTAGTTTTATTATCACAAGTAGTTTGGTCGGGAGTTTTACTCAAAATATGCCCTAACTGTCGCGACCTCTTTTTTCTCGGCGCCCGCAATCGGGTACGAGTGCCTAAGGAGGCTAATGGCTCGGCTGAATTTATTAAGCCCGGACTCTCCCAAGTCCACCAATTCACGACTTTAATAGTTTGAGTTTTTAACCTGTAAATCATTTTAAAACGGAATCGCCTCTAATCGATTTGGAGTTGGTAGATTAGAAACCCAAGCGAAATATCGGGAGAAATACTTGCTCTTGCGCGACTAGAGAAATTAGGATTGGGGACTTGATTACACTAGTTAATCACTAATGCCCTTTCGGTACCTAATCTTGTTTAAACCTAAGGTTTTTGGATGTTTGAGAGATTTTTCGTGCATTTTGGGAGGAAAAACATTTTTGAGTCATTTTCTAATTTTTTTGGACACAAAAGGGATTTTTGGGGTTTTTGGTATTTTTTTTGGAAAATACAAGTCTTTTTGGCTTTTTCTGAATTTTTGACTTTTTTGGAAAATATGAAATATTTTTTATTTTTTTATTTTTCGAAAAATAAAATATTTTTTAATATTTTTTATATTTTTGGAAAATAAATTATTTTTTGATTTTTCTCGATTTTTTAGAAAATAAAATATTTATTATTTTATATTAAAATAATAAAATAAAACTGGCCGGGTCGGATCCGCGGGTTGGGTCCGGCCAGGACCGGCCGGCTACCCAAACGGGCCCGACTCGGATTTTTCATCTTTTTTTTTTTTTTTATTTTGTTAAAACGTCGCCGTGGCCGCGTTTAGGGACGGCATCGCCCGGCCGGCGACTCCGGGTCCATGACCCGCTTCCCACGAAACCCTACCGGATCCGACCCGAATCGTGACCCGGTCTTCCGCCGCGCCCGCAATTTGGGAATCCCTACCCGTTCCGATCCGGGTCCGACTCCGACAACCCGGTCGCGACCCGAGGAAAATCGGGAACCCTAGGGTTCCCCAAATCGCGCGCCGAGGCACAACAGCGGGGGGCAGCGGCAAGAACGGCGACGCGGCGACAACGGCGGCACGACGGCGGCGAGCGAATAAGGTAGTGACGAGGGTTGGGCTGCGGAGGGGGAAACTATGGCAACGGCAACGGCGGCGGTGGCGGTAGCACTACCTATTTGTGGCGATGGCGTCCGGATGGTGGTGGGCTGTCAAAGGGCTGCGGTGTGGGCGGCGGATTGGCGACGAGGCGACTCGGCACGGCGGATTTCCGGATCCGCGCCCGGATCTCGACCCTCCCTCCTCCGGATCTTCTCTCGCTCGGCTCCTTCCGCTCGGATCTCTCTCACTCAAGCCAGATCCGAGCCTCCACCGGCCGGATCGACCTTCTCGGACTCGCTCGCCGGTGGCCTCCCCGAGTCTCTCGGTGGGAGGTCGGCCGAGCTCGCGACCCGAGTTCTCTCTCGCTCGCTCTTTGATTCCTCCCGAAGTCTCTCGGTGGGAAGATCTCGGAGCTCGCTCGTCGGCGGCCTCCCAGAAGTCTCTCGGTGGGAGGTCGCCGAGCTCGCGACCCGAGTTCTCTCTCTCGGCTCGCTCTTTGATTCCTCCCCGAAGTCTCTCGGTGGGAAGATCTCGGAGCTCGCTCGTGCTCTTCGTCGTCGACATCGGGGGCTATTTATAGGCGAGGGGGTGGCCGGTCGACGGAACCGACCGCCGGTCCCCTTCGCGCACCGGCGGCCCTCGGCGGCCAAACCGGTGTCCCATCCGAGCTTATCCAGTGAAGCGTGCTCGGTATTGATGGCGCCCGAGATCTTATCCTCTCCGGCCGACGTCGGCCTACTCCTCTCGCCGTAGGCCATCCTTTGCGCGCGTCGTCGTCTTCTGCGCGTGAACTACGAGGCGGAGAAAGAAGGAGCGAGGAAGAAGAAGAGGGAAGAAGAAGAAGGAAGGGGTGGGGCCAAGCCGCACGAGCCCACGTGAAGAAAAGGGGGCTGCTGTTTTTGTTTTTCTTTTCTTTTGTTTTTACTATTTTTTGTCGCTTTTGTTATTTGTTATTTATTATCTAAAAAATAAAAGAAATTAAGACCTAATTAAACCAAATAAAAAATTTAGGTGTCAACACTAACTGAACTTCTTTTGACTCGAGGGACAGAACTTATTGAAGTGATGCTTAGGAAGCTTTCTGTGTGAAACCTAAAGGTTTATTCTTTGTTGTGGGACCTGTCGTCCTGCATCATATTTTGGTCCATTTTCTTTAATCTACCTTGGCACTGGGAAAGGGATTTTTTTTATGTTCTTGTAGTGCTTGCTAAAAGGATGATGTTGTGGCGATAGCCTTTCTATGTACTCTTCTTTTGTAGATGCTCAAAGATGTCTTTGAACATTTTTAATCCCGTAATTTTTTTTATGAGGTGTTAACGTGACACATTTTTTTAATACTTACGTAGAAAATCATTTGTTAAATGTGTTTTACATGGCATTCTGCGTTGCTTCTTGCTTGTTAGTAGATGTGTCATGATGGGGGCTTCAAAAATGTGAAATGATTAATGTGTCGTTGTGGGCTCAAACAAATAAAGTATATAACCATCTTAAATTGACATGTCATGGTGATGACACGAGAACATGAATTGCTAGCTCTTGGAATAATTTGCCATGGGCCTGAAGTCTGAAAGTGATACACATCTTGATCTTTTGCATTCACCTATATAAATTCACTACTCTATTCTATGATGATTTGTTGATGGTAGACAATATAGAGAATAACCTATGCCATTGTCTCTGATCTTTCTATATTTCCACTGTGCCACATTACATCTTTTTGCCCTCAAGTTTCAGTCATCAATAATATGTGTTGGCTGGGCTTTTAGCTTTTCTTTTGATGTAATCTAAGTTTCTTTCATGATCATTTTCATGAGGAGCTCAAGTATTGACAAGATATTAACTCTTATAAAGCCATTTAAGCATTTTATATAATTTTAATGCGAGAGCCACTAGTCACCATCAGAAGTTCTTTTTACTTTTCTCAATTCTATATGGTTATGTGAAAAATACAAATGGATAGACACACAGACATGTAAAGAAAGATTTCATGCCAGTCTTCCCTCTCGCTCAATCACGTAGCTTTTCTAGGTATTGCTAACTTCTAAAATCTTATGTGCTGAAATTTCAATTAATTTATAGTAATTTATGGAGGGTGACGTCTGAAGAGAAGAGGGGTTGGAGCGCCTTCAAAAACCAATATATAATTCAGTTTGACAAGCAGCAGAGGTTCATCGACAGGTTCCAATCTCCGTCTACTTATGCTCTTATTGCTGCTCAAAATGCATATGAGACTGTGTATGGTGAAGGGAAAAACATATCGACCACTTTTGCTACGAACTTTCTTATTAATTCTTGACTTTGGCTTGATTTCTTTCTAAGCAGGTTAGGAAGTACATCAGGGAAATTTTGAAACCCGGAATGCTAATGACTGACTTATGTGAGACCTTAGAGAACATGGTTCGTAAGCTAATATCTGAAAATGGTTTGCAAGCAGGGATTGCTTTCCCTACAGGATGCTCTTTAAATTGGTATAGTGATGGCTTTTGTGTTCAACTTTACTCGACTTTGTTGGATGTATCTTCTTTCTCACTTCCTCTCTTTATTAGGGTTGCTGCTCACTGGACTCCTAATACAGGAGATAAGACTATGCTTCAGTATGATGATGTGATGAAGTTGGACTTTGGGACTCATATTGATGGTATTACTGAGTTTGTTTAGCGAAACTTCTTTTCGCTTGCTGCTTATATCTTAATTCATTTTTGCATGACTTGTATCAGTACCTTGCCTTGCTGATCTTATCTCGAAAGTCTACTCAATTTGCAGGGCTTATAGTCGACTGTGCATTTACAGTGGCCTTTAATCCCATGTTTGATCCTCTGCTTGAAGCCCCACGGGAAGCAACGAATGCTGGCGTTAAGGTAATTCACACTTCCTGGACCGAGTCTCATTAGATATGAATTGAATCCATGACATATCGCATGGTTCCGTCTTGCTTTTGTTGATTCATCATAGATCAAGTTTTGTTTTTACTCACTTTTCTCAGCTCTAGAAAAGAGTGTGATGGTGAGAGAGTTATTGATGTACTTGGCTGTGTTTAAAGGATAATATTTTTATGGCATTTTTACTTCCTAATCCATAGGAAGCATCAGCCAGAATTTCATGAGATGGATTCATCATCTCTCTTCAAGATCTAGACATGTCAATCATAACCTATGGTTTTATAGGAATCTGGAATAGATGTTCGTCTTTGTGATGTTGGTGCTGCAATCCAAGAGGTCATGGAGTCATACGAAGTTGATATTAATGGAAAGACTTTTCAAGGTACTTCCCTTACTCAGGTAGTTGCGTAGTTAAATGCAGTTCTTCCATTGCCATGAATGATGTGTATTAATTTGGTTGGCTTGTTAGTGTATCCGGAGGAGTTGATTTGTGTGATGTTAACTTGATTGTACTTAAAAAAAAAAAAAAACTCAATTGTACTCTGGTCTTCTCTGGCAGCTAAGATGTTTTTACAATGGTTTATCCTCGTAACACTTCTTTTTTGGTTTGTTTAGGTTTAGCAGTATGTGCTTCTGTCAATATATGAAGCATCACTATATCACTAATGCTCCCATTGCTTTGGTTGGTGCATTATTTAAGAATGTTATGGCAGACATTAATTAGGAAAACTGGAAAGTAACAAAGTGGTTTACTTTGCTAGGCTAATTACAACTACACTTTTCTAAGCATAACTGGTGTTATGTCCACCGAGGGATTCTTAGGCATCGTTTACATAGTTAATTGGTCAACTTCTGCTCATGTATGTGGGGAATTGTAAAAAATTGCAATTGAGTTTAAAGTTGAATATAGTGAGATCATTGCAGAATTGCTTGTTATGATGCCGAAATTATTGAACTAGTGGAATTGGACCCCTAAATTAGTTGCTCGTGGTGGTAATATGTCACTGTTTTGGTGCATATGTTCCTCTAAGGTGTGAGTTTGGCATTATTTGATTTCGTTTTCATCCTATCTTGTGGAATATATTGACAAATACACTGATAAAGCTTTATGTTATATTTCCAAGTATGCCTTACAAAGCCAGTTATGGTCTTCTCTTTTCTGCAGTTCCTTAAAGTGACTTCTTATGTTTTTCGTCATTCAAGAATTCTTATTATGAGGATCTGAACTCCATTTCTTTTTTTTTTTCGATCCGCTGGAGCTCCATTCTTACTCTTCTTTTCTTGTCTTGCTTCTCTAGAGACATCTTTGTCTTAATTGCACTTATTCCTTTTGCTTATTCTGATGCCTTGCCCACATTAGTTCCTCTTAAGTATGTGGTCATTGCAGTTTAAGAAATTATTTGTTGATTGTAAGTGCAATTCCAATTATTCATGTCTGCACTTCATTAAATTCTCTTAATGGCATGGATGTAATCTCTATGGACCCTTCAATTCTCAAAACTGACTGAAGTGTGAAATTTCTCGATCATCTATATGATTCGATAGCTAATATTGATGCTTCATTCCACCTTTCTTTTTACTCTGTACATTTTTCATTTTCAAATCACTTTAGTAGACTTTGTAAAGTCGGTTTTCATAGTTGCCTTGATGTCTCATCACTAAAAGCATTTTTTCTCAAGGCTTTTGCTTCTGCTCTGTATATTATTTGTTTTTGATCTAACTTGTTGCCTTCGCATTAGCACAGGAACTTATTTTTAAGATTTAAATTATAGACTTAGGAACAAATACTTTCCTAATGTTTGGATTATTGCATGACTTGTTGCAGTTAAGAGCATCCGGAACTTAAATGGACATAGCATCGGGCCCTATCAAATCCATGCTGGAAAATCTGTGCCCATTGTGAAGGGAGGTGAGCAGACAAAAATGGAAGAGGGTGAATTTTTTGCTATTGAAACCTTTGGTTCGACAGGTAATCGCTTTTGCATTTAATGTTGGTTTATTATAAGTTTGTGTCGATGTCCTGTTAGGGGTAACTTTGTTCTTTTGCAGGAAAAGGGTATGTAAGAGAAGACTTGGAGTGCAGCATTTACATGAAAGATTTTGATGTTGGCCACATCCCGTTGAGGCTGCCCAGAGCAAAGCAACTCTTAGCAACAATTAATAAGAACTTCTCCACCTTAGCATTTTGCAGACGTTATTTAGACCGGTTGGGTGAGACCAAATATCTTATGGCACTGAAAAACTTATGTGATGCTGGAATTGTGCAGGTGAAATTTATTTAATTTGTTTTTTATTGAGTTTTTAGATGACATACCATTGGGCCAATTTCTTACATGCCCTTCACTAGACAAGATGATGCGCTGGTGTATAAATATTGGATTTTGTTCGCATGCAGCCTTGTCCACCTCTTTGTGACATGAAGGGAAGCTATGTCTCTCAATTTGAGCATACCATCCTACTCCGGCCAACTTGCAAGGAGGTCATATCCAGAGGTGATGACTATTGATCTTCTGTATGTAACATGTCAGTGAATACCAAGAAGATAAAAAGGATTACACGTTAGCAAGATACCGTTTGGCATTTACTTTGATTTTGGGGTGTTGGATTTGTGTTTGTTTCCTGCATCTCTCGTCTGACAAAGATATTAATTGGTTCAAGATATATGATGATTCTTCTTCTGGAGTTGCTTCAGTGTTCTTCTGTTGAACTGTTTGAGACATATTATGAGGTAGGGTAGTGGTAGAAAATTTGCTTAGAAGCAAGTTGTGCAGACTGTAACTTGCTTCAATAATTTACGATGTGGGGTGGACAGTGTCTACGGACATAACTGGGCTGACATCCCTTTATGTAAATACCATAATACTTTCACTGGCATCCTTGGCTTGTAGCAGGGGATAAACATGTTCGACCTTGTTCTTAGCATTTTTGAAACTTGAGGAAGCTTTGGGAATTTAGGGCTGCTGTTTAGTTCGTTAAAATTCTCTTGAAGTTTTTCTACAACTATCTTGGCAAACTTGCACATGAGGCCATTGCACACGTAACCCTGCAGGCGGGAAATAAAATGAACTTATGAATGGTGAGAAGTTCACATGTACTATTTGACCATAAAGCTTTCTATCTGATGGTGAGAAGTTCAATCACTGGGTTGCATTGGTTAAATCTTTAACTTGAGCTGAACAACGGTACAGTGACACCCCTAATGCTAAGGGCCCTGGATAATAGTGCAAGAATGCACTGATCCTCGCCGAACTTCGCCAAGTTAGTTGGGTGTTTCATATAGCTGTTACTTCACTCGTGAATTTCACTGCAATGAATCTACATGTACTAATTGAAATCTAATTGGTAATTCACTATCCTCTTGCTTGCTTGGTGAAGATTTTATTCAATAAAAGGGATAATTTGTTCGCAGCAATACGAGAGTCCAGCCTATTATTGGAATCCATTTTGTATATTTATATTTCAGAGGAAGTGATTGATCTTGTGGCTACTCTACGCTCGAGAGCATAAGTGCAACTTTTTTTAAATACAACATTTAAAGCATATATAAATGTCAGAATAAGTGTCGTTGTACATACGTTACCGTTAGATGTAAAAGTAAAGCCAACAAAAAAGGAAAAGGCAAATATCGAATTGCCAAAACAAAAACAAATTATCCCCTTCTGGCCCGGTTTTAAAGGCTGAATTGGATTCTTGGCATGCATTTTTATAGAACTCTTCTATCCCTCCTCAGTACAGGCTTTCTACTCAAGATATATTACTATCGTATGGAAGAATAGATAGTGGTTTATGTGCTTTCTGCAATCTTACCCGGGATTCCATTGACCATTTGTTTTTTGATTGTCGCATCACTTCCGGTCTCGCTTTCCTATGGGCCGCAAGGTGCAATCACTTCCGGTCTCGCTTTCCTATGTGACCTTCAGGAATATTGAGGAGTCTGCAAGGAATAGAAGGCTCCAGCACGCCTGGGGCATCGACCTGATTATTTTCTCTCAAATCTCCGGTGGGCTTCTAGGCTGGTTCTCCAAGATTGCGCGGCATCTGTGCATGTGGCTGAACCACCGTCTTGAAACTGTCTGACCTTGTCGCTTTGTTCGTCCACTAGTTGCTCCGGCGAATGGTGGTTTTTGTTGAATATGGATCAACCCTCCCTGGGATAGGCTGGTTTTCGGAGATTGGGATACAGTTGCATCTCGGCTACTTCGTTCATTTGCCTCTTCCTTAGGTGGGCTGGCTTTTGGGAGTTCGGTGGTGCATTCCCGCTTTTTTCCGCCTGTGGCTTTGCTGGCTTTCGACTGTTCAGCTTGTGCTTTTCTTTGCCTTGTTTTTTTATGACTGCCACTGCGTTGGCTTATTTGTTTTCCTGGTGCCTTGTGAAGGCTGTTCTTCTGCCGTTGTCTGGCTTCTCTTTTACGTCGTGGCACTCTTCCACTCGATTCGAGTTTTGTCCGTTTCGAGTGTAGTTTGTTGGTGCTGTGACCTTTTCTTGTATAGTTGGTTTCTAGCTCAATATAATTTATTATCTTCTTACCAAAAAAAAAAAAAAAAAAAGCAAATTATCTATAACACCAAAAATCGCGAAGTCACTTTTTGATAGTATTTTTTTTTTTTTTTTTTATGATGGGTGGTGGAACAGCAAACGTTTTGGTCAATAAAATCATTTTTATGCGTAAAAATTAATTTACCAGAATTCAATTTAATTTTAGAAACTACAAGACACGCTAGTATTTTCATTTCAAATTGCTTCAACATGCCAAAGTTAGACCAACACTTTTCACGAAAAACAACATAAATATTAACTTTACATCAACTGAGACCAACAAAATCCCAAGTATGCTGTGTTTACCACAAATTCTTAATATTCCAAAATTACCGAGATTAATAATTCCAAAATTTCACAAAGCTTTGCTGCAGTAGGTGTTGTGGCTAGAGATGCTGAAAGTTCAGCTAGGATGCCAGAGGCTTGATGATCAAGCTGGGTCGATGCTTGCGAAGCAGAAATGTTGGGCTAAAGGGCACATAGGGATGGTTGCTCAAGTTGTTTCTACTGACATCATCAATTTCCCTAGTGCTGCAGCTGGGAGCATAAAAAATGTGCTGTCAAGAGATTAACGCTAAGAAGAATTTGTTCCATATATACGATTCCTTAGTGAGGTTAATGCATGTGCCAACTGGGTTGCAGTGCATACTGGGAAGAAGGATGTGCAATCAAAACTGGGATCTTGTTCCCCCATCCTATCTGCTCTTGTTATTTATTTCCGTTGTAACTTGTTCTCATGCGTTTCAAACGAAGGAGTTATGAATTGTTTGTTCACCATCAATCAATTACACATCAAGAAGGTGTTGGAGAAATCTTTTCAGAAGATTTTGAAGCTGACAAAACATTTCTATCAGTCTAGTCTTGATATCATTGATTTAAAGTCTCAAGACTTTGTAATCTCAAGACTCAAGACTCAAGACTCAAGATTATTCTCACCGATGTCTTTCTAATCCGAGTTGCGTAGGATATCCGAAGCCGAAGTATATGGTTGGGGATTTGATCCAATCCTCCGGAATAGATCCCTTGGTTGGATAATCATTTCGGATTCTTTTGATTCTTATCTAAGATCAATTGAAGATCTGATGGTCGACGAAACATTCTTGGAATGTTCTATTCTTGGAAACCAAAATCCTGATTGTATGGGCGAACAGGATTGATGGGCTATCATCGATTCCTTAAATAGCTCGGATGATCTTCTTAATTGATTCCGTCCAACGGGTAGATTGGAGGAATTCCTTTGGTAAGTGCCAACGGCTATGATGGCATAAAGGAGTATAAAAGGAAGACGTTCTAGTTGTTTTAAGTGTGTGATCGATAGATAAATTCCAGTCGAAGAACCTTGATTGTTAGTCGAGACTGTTCGAGCGAAATTGTATACACAGAGAGTGGTTGTACTTGGTGATACCTTGAGCGAGTGTAGTAGATCATCTACATCGAGAGATCAAGGAAGATCAACACTGTAACATCTCTTTGTTCATAGTGGAATCCAGCCAATCGGCTGTCGGTGCGAAGAGTGGACGTAGGCTTGAATCAAGCCGAACCACTATAAACCTCGTGTTGAATTCTCTCTTTCTTTTACTCAGTCTTACGATTGTTTTTAATCCTTCATATGTTTAAGTATTGCGCAAACTGCAAGAAAATTTTCATAAACCTATTCACCCCCCTCTAGGTATTCGTACTAGCATTGTCAGAAGGTACCGAGACCCACATAAAGAGTTACAATGATCGACACCAGGCTTGTCAATAGAAGAGTCACAGACTGTTTCTTCATCTGTGTTTCTCTCCCTTCACCTATTTTATACCAATTTTCTCTTATGGGTGGTTCATCAAGGTCTCTTATCCAACATTGACTATAGAGCTAATTGAGAAAATTGTTAGATACTCTCTTTTGTGCAAACCATCTCCCTATATGTCGTTAAATATGAGACCCATATAATCTAACGGCTCATATAAAGTGGACTAACGTAAATGGAGAGTACCTAAAAATAACACGACTAATTGATTTGAATGTCTCCAAATGCTGGCTTATATAAAAATAATATTTGTCAAGTTTATATGTGGGTGATTGACCAAACCTAACTAAAGAATTTTAGTAACACCCATAATTACCAAAGGCATGATATGATCCGTGGGCCGTCAAATTGGAAGACAGAAGGAATGGGGATGCGAATCTCTCTCATGCATGAGTGCAGCATGAGATGGCATGGACCGGCAACGAATACAAAAGTCCCAATTCGCTCACGTTGAAAGGACCAAAAATATTGGTTGAGTACCCCATCAAGCTGGTTGCTCGATTTAATATCCAATATGACTCTGGCGATAGTTCAACGAAGAAGAAGGTTGCCCTCCCCAATAGATATTCCTCATAACAAACCAACTATAAGCAAAACATGCGAAGAAAAAACAAAGACATGGCACTAGTCGTGCGTTGTAGGCGCAGCTTTTGGCATAGTATAACTACAATATATTAATCAGCATGACTCGACTTAAAATGCTAAAGGCTGTCACGAGACAAGGACAGGTCAAAGTCGTCCTAACACACCAGCTCCACCACTTCAATTTCAATTTCAAAGTATGATCCGATAATTGATTGAGGCAATTCGCCTCTGCTCCACCATCTTTTCTTCCTCGTGACTCCGGTGGTGTGAAAGGCACACATGAATGAATAGATAGACGCAGAGAGAGATATCAGAGCAGGGGACAGAGACAAAGATGGCGGGTGGCAGTGGCGGAGAGGAGACGAATTTGAGTACACGCCGACGTGGGTGGTGGCAGTGGTGTGCAGTTTGATAGTTACTATTTCCCTTACTGTTGAGCGCCTCCTTCACTACACCGGCAAGGCATCCACTCAATCATCATCCCTTATGTTTGTAATCTTTTTCTTCTATTTCCAGTTACAAGTGGTTGCTTTGCTGATCACCACCTTTGATTTGATTTTTGATGACTCTTATTGCTCTGGCAAACAGTATCTGAAGAAAAAGAAACAGAAGCCTCTTTTTGACGCCTTGCTTAAAGATCAAAGAAGGTTTCTTCGACCCTCCTCACTGTATGTTTATGGGGAAGGTCCACCAGCTAGCTAGTTTGGGTATAAACTGGGGATGGTTGTGTTTAGGACGGTGCAGAGTTGATGCTGCTGGGGTTTATATCACTGCTCCTCACGGTGTTCCAAAGTAGGATAAACACGATTTGCATATCCCAGCACTCGTCCAGCAAGTGGCTTCCCTGCAAGAAAGAAGATGATACTAGTACTACCCACTTCCAGACCTCTTTCTCTTCCTTCACTTCTGGGAATGCACACTGACTTCTCGCCGGCATCGGCCTCCACTGATCACTGTGCTCAACAGGTCTCCTCTTCCTGCTGATATCAATTTTGTTGCTTCTTCTCTATCGTGTCCAGTCTCTTCCCATCAGACACTACCATAATAGAATGACCCTCATTATATCTGGTGTTCAGCTTAGCTTCACTCCTGTACCCATGTTCAGAATGAGGACCTTTGAGATCCGTGATTCCAAATTATGATCAAGCTCAAGCCACTAGTTGTACCTGAACCTGACACCAATGTCTAGAAAAAACCACACGACTTCCTGGCTCTTCTCTGCATTCCGCAAGTATTCTAAACCGTTTGAAGTTCCAAATTTATGATAACTATCGAAGTACTGCCTTAATTGCATTATCTCAAACGAACAACAGTAATAGCGTTGAGCGTCACTGACGATATTTTGCCTATACAATTTTCTACTCCCTGTAACATTACCATGCCAGAACTCAGTGGATGAATTCTAACTGTTGTACCTTTAATTGACATTGCAGGGGAAGGTCCCATTGTTATCTGCAACAGCACTCCACCATCTACTGGCAATCGTGCACGTGACTATGTCTGCACTCACAATTCTGTTTGCCAGCACAAAGGTGTAATGCCCATTTATCATTTCTTTTATCAATCTTTGGGAAACCTTGGCCCGATATGGTTATGCCTCCTGCAACTATGCCTTTCTTCACCTTTCCTTGCGATTTCTGTAGATACGTCAGTGGAAGCCCTGGGAGGATGCCTTACAAAAGACAGAATATGATTCGGAAGACGGTACTGTTTTCCTTACTGAGTTCCCTTGACAGCGTTACAGTTTTTTTCTTCTTACACTCACGGGTCAAGCAATTCTAGCTTAGTATTTCTTTGCCATTGCCATCAGGGTCGGTGGGAAAAGTACCAAAAAAGTCATAAACCTATTACATTAGTACCAATTCAGTCCTAAACTTTTTAATTGGACCAATTCAGTCCTAAACTTTTTAATTGGACCAATTCAGTCCTAAACTTTTGAATTGGACCAATTCAATCCTAAACCTTTTAATATTGGTACCAATTCAGTCCATCCGACCAATTTTGGCCGGCCAGTGCTGACATGGATGACAGCCGATGGCTGGACACTAACGTGGCAATTTTTATGAATTTTTTTCCGAATTATTTATTTATTTTTTATTTTTTCTTTTCTGCTTTCTTCTTGGCGGTGGCCGGCGAGCCTCCAGTGAGGCTTCACAGCCCTCACTTGGCCTCTCTCAGGGCCGCCGGCGAGGCGGCTTCGCCTGGATTTGGGTGAGGCTAGCCTCACCCACGGTTGGCGAGGCCATGGCAGCCATCGCCAGGGCGGAGGCGAGGGCCGCGAAGCCCTCGCCAGCCACCGGTGAGGGTCGCGACCCTCGCTCGGCCTCGCCCTGGCCTTGCCGCAGGAGGAGGGAGAGGAGGAGGGACAAGGAGCGAGCGAGGGACGGGTTGTGGGACTAGCACCATCGGAAGGAGAGGAGGGTGTTGGGGCGGCAGGCTAGGGTTTCGAGGCGAAGATCGGGGCGGAGGAGCGGCAGCGGGAGGTGGGGGACCAAGGCCTCGGGTGGGATTTCGTGGAGGTGAGGGCAACGGTGACGAGGTCAAGAAGCTCCGGTCGACAGCGGAGGAGGTGCTGGAGACTTAGCGGCAAGGCTAGGGCGAGGCCGAGCGAGGGTCGCAACCCTCGCCTCCGCCGTGGCAATGGCCGCCATGGCCTCTCCAGCCACGGGCGAGGCTGGCCTCGTCTAGATCCGGGCGAAGCCGCCTCGCCGGCGGCCCTAGGAGAGGCCGAGCAAGGGCTGTGACCCTCGCCGGCGGCAAGCAAGGGCTTCGCGGCCCTCGCCCAGTGGCCAGCGAGCCTCACCGGCCACCGCCAAGAAGAAAGTAGAAAAGAAAAGAAAAAAAAATTAATAAAAAATTTGAAAAAATTATTTAAAAAAATCATAAAAATTATCATGTCAACGCCGGCTGGCCAAAATTGGCCGGATGGACTAAATTGGTACCAATATTAAAAGGTTTATGACTGAATTGGTTCAATTGAAAAGTTTAGGACTGAATTGGTACCAATGCAATATGTTTATGACTTTTTTGGTACTTTTTCACAGGGTCGGTACTAGGCTATGGAATGCGTCACTTATTTCATCTTCCACCTGTCATTTCCTTTGCCTAATTTTTTTCTCACTGTTGTTTTATGAATGCAGTTCTACAAACAAAGTTCACAAGAGTACAAGATCATGCTTTTATCAAGGGTCGTTTTTTGGGCATCGGTAGAAACTCAACCTTTCTTGGCTGGTTGGTAAGTCATGAATCCTTAGAGGCTAGTACTTGCTCATTTATGGACGAGTTAGCATCTGATACAAGTAATAGCAACTTGAGCTGTATAGTTTCCTCAAAGAAAAAACACAAATAACCAAATATATATTGACATTTTAAAGGGGAAAAGGACACTAGAAGTGTTATAACTTTATGCCAAAACTTTTCTATCAGATTATTAAGTGCTAATTTGAATTAAAAAATACAATAATTTAAGTACCGACTCCGATTTGGGACACCGGAAATCCAACATGGTGATATTCTAACATTTCTTCTTATCAACGTTATTAAGTTAATTGAAAATTAAGAATTCCTGGGTCATACATAAGTAAACCCCAACTTATCGGTGACTTTCATCATATACTCTCCCAAAAATCATTCTTCAAGTAATTTTACGCTTCTGTGACCAAGGATGATTATACGACAATGCGCCTCGGTTTTATAATGGTAAGCAGATTGGTCTTGACTTATCCGTTTTGACTTCATGTATCTTTAGTTAATTCTAGGTTATTTGTTTTCCAAACTTTTATGTTGAATTGGAACCATCGTTTTAGACTCACTGCAGGGGAACTCCAAAATTTAACTTTCATAAATATATGATACGCGCTCTTGAAGCTGATTTTAAGAAAGTTGTTGGAATAAGGTAAGGTGTTAGTCTTTATTTACTTTTATCTGTTTCTATTTCCTAAAAAACGTTTGGTTTTACCTTTCTGTTGGTTTCGCTAACCGTTGGAGCACCACTATTGTTGACATCTCCTTCTATTATTGCAGTTGGTACCTTTGGATATCTGTGGTCATCTTCTTATTGCTCAATGTCCATGGTGAGAAACCACATTAATCGCATATTGCAGTTTCCTAATTTACGCGTCATGAATACAACAAGGTTTACTTTTCATTACTGTAGTTTTTACCCCAGCAAAACATGGGTGAACACAATTTAGGCATGGTTTGGCATGGCGATTCTAGTCCTCATATTGAGAAGGAATTTGCACGGAGTTCAATGGTCCTTTCCGGAGAAACACCTAGGTATTTTGCAATGTCATGGACATCATAACAGCTTTCTTGACGCTTCTGAGCATGCGAGAGTCAAGAGCAGTTAAATATCAAGTTACCCGCAACATAATTCCCATCAAAACCCCTAAAGTAATGCTTAAAGGCCAATCCTATAAAAGGGGGATTTAACTGTAACTGATGAGGGGTTGCAATCAATTATGCAGGCTGGCATGCATACTTCCGGATATCTTTCATGTTGAACGCAAATTGCGCAACCCCAAGATCTCCATAACTAGAACAAGAACATGCATAATTGAGTAGAAAGATTAACGCACCTGTTTTGGGATACATCGAACATAAAGCGGAAGCAGAAAAAGGGATTACCCACATATATCAAGGGGATCCACGCATCAAGTCCTTCTCTTCTATTGCCCTCCGTATCACTGGCTCAATGAGGCGACCCCCTCACGTGTAGAGTTAGGTAAACGCCCTTAGGTGAGGATACATGTGAGAATTAGGGTTAGAGGAGAGACTTGAGCACTATTTATAGAGTTTTCAGCCAAGCCCCCTCATTACGGGCCATGCTCAATTCGGCCCACACTAGCCAACCCCATATTAGACTAATTAAGAAATTTTCTATCTCACCTTAGACCAACCCTGTTTTACGGTAGCCGTAAAAACAGTAAATTACAATATCAATTAATGTAGTCCACATTAGGAAAACTCTTACATTTCATTCCCTTTTTGGTGAGTAGAACTGTGTCCCGGCATTTGGCTGCTTAAGCCACATTGTACATCTCTTGAGAAATGAGTAATAGTGGGATTCAGATTATTGGTTATTCTATTTCCTTTTCTAGCTCTTACTTGCTGTCGGAACAAAGCTGGAGCACGTGATAAATCAATTAGCGCAAGATGTCGCGGAGAAGCATGCAGTCGTGGAAGGGGACTTGGTGGTTCAACCTTCTGATGATCATTTCTGGTTCCATAGACCTCGCATTGTCCTACTGCTCATTCATATCCTCCTCTTCCAAAATGTTTTTGAGCTCGCTTTCTTCTTCTTCATTTGTGTAAGGGATAAAAATAGCTAAATTGCCAAAAGAAAATAAGTGCTGGCAGAAGACCAAAAGAATATCGAGAGGAAGAAAACTTTTGTATATTCAGTATCTTTGTGTTCTGTACAATGTGTAGTTAATTACAGAGCAAGAAATTAATAAAGGAAAAAAGATATTCCTCTATCTTTCTAATACTAAAATACATGATTTTCTGTCTATCGATAATTGTACATGATTTCAGGAATCATATCTTTCAACACTCCCCCTCAAGCTGGTGGCTTGTAGATGTCCAAGACACCAAGCTTGCTTAGAAGATATGCATGTTGTCTTTGGCAAAGTGGCTTAGTAAACATGTCTGCCAGTTGCTCTGAAGTCCTGATTCCCTTTGTCTCGATCACTCCTTCTTGGATTTTCTCTCGAGTAAAGTGACAATCAACTTCTTTGTGTTTTCTCCTCTCATGCAATACAGGATTTGCTGTAAGTTTGAGTGCCGAGTCATTGTCACAAAAGAGTGTAGTTGGTCCTTCGACTCGTGCCCCGAGGTCTTGAAGTAAACCCCTTAGCCAAACTATTTCACAGACAGTCTTGGCCATGGATCTATACTCCGCTTCGGCTGAAGATAAAGATACAGTAGATTGCTTCTTCGTCTTCCATGAAAGTAATGATTCCCTAAATTTGATGCAGAATCCGGTAATGGATCTCCTACTCATTGGGCATGTAACATAATCTGCATCACAATAAGCCGTCATCTTCATGTTGCATTTCCGAGAAAGGAGTATCCCCAACCCTGGACATGTCTTCAAATATCTCACAATTTTCAAGGCTACATTCATGTGAGATTGCTTTGGACTATGCATAAATTGGCTAAGAGTCTACACTGCATAGCAAATATCTGGCGTAAGTCATAGTGAGATATATGAGTTTCCCTACCAGTCTCTGGTATCCCGACGGATCTCTTAACAATGGATCATCAGAAGAGGAGGATATGCCGGTATCATATTCGACATATGTCAGCTTGGCATTTTGCTTAATGGGAATAATGGTTGGTCTACAACCTGATAATCATGTTTCTGATATGATCTCCATTATGAATTTCCTCTGATTGAGAGAGATTCCCTGATCTGAACGAGCTATCTCAATTCCAAGAAAATACTTAGGTGGCCCTAAATCTTTGATGTGAAAGGTGGAATGTAGATACTCTTTAAGCTTCTTCACAGCAAAATTATCATTTCCCATGATAAGTATGTCATCAACATAAATCATCAAGTAAATAGATGACATACCTTTTGTCAGTGAATAGGGCATAGTCATATTTGGACTGTTTGAATCCAGCGCCATAAGTGCATTAGTGAACTTGGCGTACCATTGTCTAGAGGCTTGCTTCAATCCATAAAAAGATTTACGGAGACGACACACCTTAGACTCCCCCTGTCTCTGTAATCCTAGTGGAAGATCCATGTAGATTTTTTCATCCATATCACCATGTAAAAAGGCGTTATGCACATCCATCTGGTGTAGTGGCCAGTCACGAAAAGCAGCAACGATAGAAAGGATCGAACAATGACATTCTTTACAACGGGCGAAAAGGTTTCATGATAGTCAAAACCTTCTCGCTGTGTGAAGCCTTTGGCCACCAACCTAGCCTTATATCTCTCCACAGAACCATCTGCCCTGTATTTGATCTTATAAACCCACTTACAGCCAATGGGTTTGCGATGAGCAGACAATGTTACAACATCCCAAGTATGATTTTCGGTTAGAGCATGTAGTTCAGCCTCCATGGCCTTTTGCCATCGAGGATCATCTTTGGCCTCATTATAATTAGACGGCTCTCTTTCTTCAAAAATGCGGCTCATGCAACATAAGTGTTCTGGTGATAGCCTATCAAATGAGATGTAAGACGATATGGGATAGCGAGTACCTGACAACTTCGAAGAACTACATATGTAATCCTTTGTCCAAGTTGGTGGGCGAGCTGCTCATTTAGAATGCCATAGAGGTTCTCATGGTATTAAGGAAGACTCTTCTACAGTAGAGCTTGGTTCTGGGAGTTCAATTAGTTGTGCTGATTCTTCTACATGGGACTCTTCAGTGGAGTGATTTGTAGACATCTCAACAAGTAATGCAGATGATTCACCGGTTGGTCTTGGTAGAGGAGTAGCAATAAATGTGTCTCTCGAAATCACATCTTCTTCCAATAGGAAAGCTGAATTCCTTGTCTTTTCATCTTCAGGTGAAGAAGTAAGAGCTTGGAAAGGAAAAATATTCTCATAAAAGACAACATCTCTGCTGACAAAGAATTCTCCTATGGATGGTGCATAAATCCGATACCCCTTTTTTAAGGTGGGATATCCCATGAATATAATGTACACGTATACTACACGGTAACTTCCCACATCTTAGCAAACATACCAATGCCAACTGTCAAGAATTTGGACATACATAATCAAAACTAATAAGAAGTTTCCAAAGAAGTTTCTAAAGAGATGAAAAACCATAAGTGCCAAGAAGATCTCAAATTTTCTTCTACTCCATAGTGTGAACTCTGCAACATTTCCATGTGATTCCTTTGGCACAGCAAAACCTTGCAAAGACATAAATACAAATCAATTAAAATCTTAAGTAAAGATACAGAAAAAAAAAATCAATATCGATAATACTCCATGAAGCGTGCCATTTTGCCCATCTAAAGGCTTCTAAATTTTTTTGACAACATAGTTCAAAAATTCAATGTACATAAAAATGAGCTTGCATTAAAATTACGACAAACAAAGTTGCTCATCAATAAGCCAACAAAAAACCTTGCTTGACTTCTCAACCGTTGGATCCATTGCAAGTGCGACACCACCAACTTTATTTATCGACCATAATCTCCGCATTAAGACCAACCATATCTGAAAAAAAAAAAAAAAAAAAAAAAAAAAAAAAAAAGGAAGAGATTAAATAAAATATTCATTTATCAGATATACAAAAAGAATTACAATATATAAAGATATAAACATTACTTACCCAACTCAAATTGTTCTACGTTCTCAATACACTCTTCAACATCAAGCGGTACACGAGTGGCTTTCAACCAATCTTGAGTGCAAATCAAAGCGTCCACTACTTTTGGAGTTAAAGAACTCCGAAAGCCATCAAGCACACGACCCGATGTACTAAAAGTTGATTCTGAAGCAACGGTAGTTACAGAATTGACAAAATATCTCGAGCCATCAAGGAAATGATCTTATATTTTGAGCCATTAGTCTTCCACCAAATCAAAATGTCAATACCAAGATCCTTTTCATTTTTTTCTTGAAGATACTCATCAAGCTCGGACTTGTTGCCATCGCTCCCTTGTTCATTCGAGTAGGAAAACATTTTCTTCCAACCTTTGGTGTTATGCTTCTTTATTCCTTCGCTACCACTTGTATCGGTATTGGAATTTGAACTACTACTACTTACACCCAAATTATGGCCACCAAAATCTTGATCACTTGAAGTAAGAGAAGATTGCTCATAAAATTCATACAAACGCTCCAATGTATCCTTCACCTTGTGATGCATCTCTTTAATTTTCGATTCATCATCATAAATTTGTCCATACAAGAAACTCACATAATTTAACTTGGCTCTAGGATCTAACACAACCGCAATCAACACCATCATATTCACTTTATCCAAGCTTCCATAATATTTGTCAAATTTTTCTTTCATTTTCACACCCATATCTTGAAGCTTAGGATCCGAAGCATTGATCGCATCTTTCAAATTTCTATACAAAAGAGCTATTCCTTCAAAATAATCATTTGAAGTAACATATGAAGTCCTTGATATCTGATTGGTGGCATCATAGAATATTTTGAGAAAATCCGAAAGAATAATAGCATTTTCCCAATCATCTTCACTAGGAGTTTCATAATTAAGCTCACTTACAAAAGATGCATCGTGATCTTCCATCCTTTCGAAAGCTTTTCTGAACTTTATGACGGTGTCTAACATGAGGTAAGTGGAGTTCCATCTAGTGGCGACATCAAGAACTACCGAACCCTTATAAGTGATCTTTTCTTTCTCAATGCAAGATTGAAATACTTGGGCTCTTGTGGGAGAACTCCTTACATATCTAACCACATTTCGAATACGTGCAATGGAGTCACGTACCATAGTCAAGCCATCTCTCACAATCAAATTTAATATAAGAGCTGTACATCTCATGTGCAAAACACTACCATCTAATATCAACGACTTTTGTTTCGAAAGTTTATCCCTCAAATAGCTAAACGCGACATCATTCGAGCTGGTATTATCCACGGTAATTGTCGACACCTTTTTTTCTATTCCCCACTCCTCAATGCATCCCTCCACCATTTTTCCAATCTCCTTACCCTTGTGACTATGTATCACCACAAAATTGATGATTCTTTTATGCAACTTCCAATTTTCATCAATAAAATGTGCAGTGAGACACAAGTAATTCAGATTTTGATTGGAAGTCCATGTATCAGTCGTGAGTGCGATCCTAGAATTAATCTTTCCAAAATAATTCTTCAAAGAAATTCTTTCACATAAAAACAACTTCATGCAATCTTTTGCCACTGTGAAACGTGATATATGTTTGAAGAGAGGTTGTAACTCACTAACATATTCACGAAATCCAACACGCTCAACCAAGGAAAAAGTTGTTCATCAAGGATGATGAACCGAGCAAGCATTAGCCTACAACGTTCTTGATTAAATGCCCATGTTGATAAGACGCTACCAGTACTAGAATCTCCTCCTCCCTTGCCAGCCATGTTGACATTACGTGGTACAAAAAATTTCTGCCTCTTATCTAGATTACGGGAAACCTCTTGCATGTGGTCAAGTGCTTCCTCATTGCGAAGTACCGTTAGCAACACGGTACTTAAGCATTGACCCACAATGAATGCACTTCACTTGATATATGTTTCCATCCTTATCACTAATTTTCGAATAATGATTCCAACATTCGGATGTATGTTTCTTATCATGGGAAAGATGAGAACCGAGTACCTTATTTGTGGCACTCGAGGTAGGGGGTGCCTCTTCTTCAATTTCATCGTTGGAAAACTCCAAGTCCGTAATCAGAGTCATCTCCTCACGTCCCTCCACCTCCATTAACATGTTATCTTGATACATTAACTTCACACTGCACAACAATAATAGAATATAATTAGAAATTTCAAAACAAATAGCAAACTAGAAAGTAGAAATAAAACACCACTAGAACAAGAATGTCTAGAGGTAAAATTTTTGAAAACAATTCCGATTAAACCCTTAAATAAACTCAGAAAATTCTGAAATTTTGACACGTTGTGTTTAAGACCTAGAGGTACAAGTTTCATGAAGAAATCGTAGTCCAATTCGTTCTGGATTAAAAGATAAAATCGATTTACTTTTCCTATTCTCTACTTGCACAGTTTTGGAAACATTTTTGGTTAAATAGGCAAATGAACTACAAAAATTACGAAATTTAAATATGTTGTAGGGAAGACATGAAGAGAGATATTTCATGCAGAACACATTTCCAAAAGAACCTCATACAAAATGATATAGTCCACGCATTGCAACTTACAAGATCCGAACACATCAAATTGCACAGTTTTAGAAACATTTCCGATTAAATACCCAAATGACCTTAAAAATTTATGAAATTCGACTATGTGATAGCCAAGACCATAAGGTAGATACTTCATGAAAACATCGAAGTCAAATTCGTCCTAGATAATTAAATATGGACGGTTAAAATCCCTGTTCGTACTACCGTAATTCCAGATCTAACCATCTCCAAAGGACCACAATTTCACCTACCTATTCTTGTTTTTCTCTAAATTTTTGATATGTTGTACCTCAGGATGTCCTTTACAACTTTTGTTAAGAAACCGAAGTGAAATTTCGACAAAAAGGTTGCCTTACAGTCCATGCATTCATCAAGGGTCGGTTCCAAAATCTCCAGATCCTGTCTTTCCAAAGAATAAAAATTTAACCCACTTATACTTGTTTTTTTTGTCCCAAATTTGAGTATGTTATACTCCAAGAAGTTCTTTACAACTTTCATTTAGAGGCCGAAGCCAAACTTCAACTAGAACATTACATACAAGTCACTAGAACATCGAAGGTCGAGCTGTTTTTCTCGAGAACAGTACACTAGTTTAGAGCACCACTCCCACCTCAGTGGATCATCTTTTTCGTTTTTCCTTAAGAAAGGCAGCTTAAAAACCATGCAAGTCAATGAAATCAACCATAAAATATGCGCAAGAACATATCTACATGACTTCTATCTGCATAAGGAAGAAGAAAATCAATTGGGTGTCCGATGCCTCTTACTTTTCTTCAAGAAAAACTTGGTATCGAAAATCGACCACTCCCAATCAACAGACAACAATCCCAAGAAACACTAGGATCAGAACGAATCAATACCATCTTGAAACCAGGATGAGACCAAAAAGAAATAAAAAATAAAAAAAGGGAACAGAGACACACAAAAAAAAAAAAAAAAGAGCTGCTCTACCTTTCCTATTCATAACTTGCGGAGATGGGCGGTGCGGCGCGGAGACGCGGCGGTGCAGCGCGGAGATGGGCGGTGCGGCGAATGGGCGAGTCTAAGAGAGAGAGAGGGGGTGGCTACTGCGCGGAGATGGCCGGCGGCGCGGAGACGCTGCGGCGCGGAGATGGCCGATGGCGCGGAGATGGCCGGCGGCGCGGAGACGCGGCGGTGCGGCGACTAGGCGAGTCTGAGAGAAAGAGAGGGGGCGGCTACGGCGCGGAGATGGCTGGTGCGGCGCGGAGATGGCCGGTGGCGCAGAGATGGCCGGCAGCGCGGAGACGCGGCGGTGCGGCGAGATGGGCGGTGCGGCGGCCGGGCGAGTCTCGAGAGAGAGGGGCGGCTACGGCGCGAGATGGCCGGGTGCGGCGCGGAGATGGCCGGTGGCGTAGAGATGGCCGGCGGCGCGAGACGCGGTGGTGCGGCGCGGAGATGGGCGGTGCGGCGACCGGGCGAGTCGAGAGAGAGAGAGAGGGGGTGGCTATGGGCGATCGGGCGAGTTTGAGAGAGAGAGAGGGGGGGCATCCGCTTTTCTGCCCTAAGTAACTGGTTTCGGAACCGGAATCAGTCCCCCTTGGAACTAGGCCTCCGGTTCGGTTCCGGTTCCCGGGTAACCCGGGAACCGCGCTCATCCCTAGTGAAGCTCCAAGCCTTATCAGATGCATCCAGCCTTTTCAAAGCCTCCATCAATACCTGATACTACTCATGTGAAATTGATTTCTCTGTCGGCTGACCCAGTACATGAAAAACCTGTGAAGATTTCCCTTTTTATTTTTCTCTAGGTCTCCCATGTAATTTCCAACAATTCTCAATTGTATGGTGCGAATGTTTACAAAATTCGCAGTACAATTTACCTTTTCCTTTTTGGTTATTTTTGGTAGTTGAAGGAAATTTGTTGTTGGGCTGGAAGATTTGGGCCGAAGTAGGCTCATATGGTTCTGGTTCAGTGGGCTGAAAAGCTCGCGGCCCACTGACTTCTTGTTGCTGGACTCTTCCTTGCGGCCCGTCTGCTCCAGCGAATCTGTTCCATGGGCCTACTGAGAAGGGCCCAGTTGCCAAATAATAGGGGCCGTCGGATTGTTCGCCCAGATTAGGGCCGTCCATTTGCTCTCCAAAATTAGGGTTAGGGTTTCGTAACCCCGCATTTGCTCCTTTTCGTTCTCCGATTCCAGGGTTTCTCTGTGGGGGGCGAAAATGGCCTCTGGCAGCCAGAGCCATCGCCTCGCTTCCTCTTCCGTAAGCCGCCATCCTCTGTTGGCTTTCTTCCTAGACGGCGAGCTGGTAGATCCGGCCAAGATTTGGCATAGGATCCATTGTTAGAATTTGAGATCGAAACGAAAGGTACGTTTCGTTTAAGATTAGGAGAAACCTAATCATCTTCTCTCTCTCTCGCATGTTCTTATACTGCTGCATAATGGGTTCGGGCCAATCGAATTTCTCTTCGGCCGACTCCAATTCGTTCCACAGCGCTGACAGTTTATTGTAAACCGTCGCGATACTCATATTCCCCTGTTTCAGATCTGAATTTTACTGTGTTATGGAGAAAATCTTGACCTGATCTAGTTTTCCATACCTTTCTTTAATATTGTCCCACATCTCTTTCGCATCTTCCATCAGAGGGAGTCCCACCGCGAGCCGGATGTGATGCAGTTTCCAATCCAAACGACGGGCTGGTTGCATTTTCTCCAAAAAACGGGCCATTCGCTCATCGGTTGGGACCGGAATGGTTCCATCGAGAAACCCTTCCTTATCTTTTTTGTTACAAGGGCACGTTGAAGCTCCGCGACCAGGTCGAGTAGTTATCCGGGGCCCGTCAATTGTTGATCGATAAGCTTGAGCTCTGGTCCGTTGGCGTTTAACGTGTGAAGAGGGTCGCTGGGCTCCGGCCGTCCTCCAGCAGCAACGATCTAGTAAGGAAAAAAACCAGGTGAAAAAGTCAGGTAGGTATTCGCCCCTACATTCGACCCGCTTTCTTGACCCACATTGAAAAAATTTGGGTAGGGATTCGTTCCTCTCGATTCGCCTGATCCACCCGTCTACTCCGGGCCAAAGGTAGAGCCTGCCCCACTATTGGTTGGTGCACCTCCATCGGTCCGCACATTGCCTTGGTAGCCTGGTTGTGATGTGTGTGGGTTTATCCCATGGATCCATGGATATGGCATCCACTGGTATGGATGGCCCGAGAAGGGCTACCCCAGATTGAACTGAGCCGGAAAGTTCTGCCAAGGCATATGTGGGGGCTGGATCTGGCTTTGGCTTAGTTGTTGCTCCTCCATAGTCAACACAACAGTTGAATCTCGATTGCGTGTACTACGTGGCGTTGCATCCCTTGCTGGCTGGTCATATGTTCTAATGGTAAGGGCTTCTGATGTACTCATTGTAGAAAAGAGAAAAAATTTCTTCGAAGAGAGACTAATTCCTTTCGGTAACTGTTTCGCAGGTTATAGTTTCTCAAGGCAATCAGGTTGAATGGATGCATAAGTTATCCCGAATCGAGTTGGTAACAAAGGGTAAAGAAAAGAGAATTCCTGCTTAATGCTTTTTTTTTTTGCGATGTGGCAACAAGTAACAGACGAAGAAATGCAGGCAATTCAAAGAGATGGAAGCTATGCCAGGATCGGCATAAGCTCTGATACCATGTCAAAAGACCAAAAAGAATATCGAGAGGAAGAAAACTTTTTGTATATTCAGTATCTTTTGTGTTATGTACAATGTGTATTTAATTACAAAACAAGAAATTAATAAAGGAAAAAAGATATTCCTCTATCTTTCTAATCCTAAAATAAACACGATTTTCTATTTATCGATAATTGTACATGATTTCAGGAATCATATCTTCCAACAAGTGCTTACGATTACTCACTGGAGCTTCCATGGGGAAAAAAACCTGGCAGGTTCAATATAGTTTTGACTCGTGCATAATGGGACAAGTCGGTTTCATAATCCCAAGACTCGTGATAGGGTAAAAGCCTTCTTCCTTCTCCTCATATGTGGATTTATCCTTACCAGTATTACATGTACCTGAATGGCTACGGGCAATGTTGTCAGGGTGTTGGTTCAATTCATGTGCAGCTACAGCACCTTGCCACTCTAGGCGATAGTTACCCAGGTGACCAATCTAGGCACATCGTTCTCACGGTTCATGACTATTTACTGCAACTTGATATTGAAAGTGATGGCATACTTACTTGCGTGTTTGCGCTTGGTTGTTAAAGATGGGAAGCTCATTCAAGAATGCTATATTTGAGGAACACATACATGAGGGGCTCAGCGTCTGGACCCAGCATGCAAAAATGAAGAAGAATGCAAGAATGACGGCGATTGGCACAGGATCGACCACCCTCCCCGTGGACCCCAAAGTGACTTCACAATCCCTTGGCGAGCCAACGAAAGAAGCTGAGATCCAATATGATCCTTCCTTCCAGGGACCAAAAGAGATGTAGCAACCATCTGAAACATTCCCTTCCAATTTCCATGTTTCATCATCTTTAGACCTCTTAAATGGGAAACTCAGCCTGCTTTCTCTACCCCGATGTTGATTATATTTCATAACTAGACACCAAACAACAGTCAACAAAAATGAACCTTCCATCAAGCTCTATTTTCTCCGAGACGGTCATTTCTCATTCTACAAGGTTACATGTGGCCATTTAGATTTCTAGTTGGGAGAAGATTAGAGGATATAAAATCTAGAAATTTTGCTATATTCTATCAATTGTTCGTCGTAATGATAAAATCGAATATATCCACATCATATTATATATTTTGTATGGTATAAACAACATGCCAATACAAAATGAATCTAAAAGTTACACAATAGATACGATAAAAATCTCTCATCATTCTCTAACTTACTTCATTTTTATTTGCTAATTTTTTTTTTAAATTTTTTCCTATCTTTTTTAATTCTTTTTCCCCCTTCCATCATTCTCTAATAAAATTTTATTATATAGTAAAATATAGTAATATATCTAAAATACTAAAGTCATAAAATATGTAATATACATACTAAATATATATTTATATATTGATTAATATTATAAGATAGAAATAAATAAAAATATATATAAATAAAAAGAGGATTAAATAAAAATGAAATTTTTGCTTTTTTGTTATTTTGAATTTTTTTATCAGAATTAAACTATTATTTATCTTCCACTATTATTTTTAATTTTATAATAAGATTTTTTTTTTTTTGAAAAAAATAACTTTTATATTATAGATATTAGAAATCTTATTTACCTTTATCTCACCTCCATAGAATAATTATATCCATGCTATACCCTCTTAAATCTTGAACAAACACCAAACATAAGATAAATATTATATCCTAAATTTTATTCCAATTGTCAAATTGTTCCACACATTTGGACTTTTAATACTCAAAATCCGATTTCTAGGCAATGAGTCAATAGTAAAAGTGAAATTTTCTTGGTGCGCATTGTTGCGGTCTTGCAGATCATGGAGTAGGATATTTTATGTACCAAGACAGCAAACTCAAAAGGGCAATTGCCTTATATGTATCTTCTTCGGCATAATTTATTACAAATGCAAAAGGAGATACAAGATCAATAAATCGTGATTCAATGCTTCAAATTATTCCCGCCCAAGCTATTTTTGCTGTCATAGTGGAGCTGCAAAACCAAGTTATTTTGCAGACATTAACTATAAAAATAGTTTCAATAACAAAAAGTAGTGCATAATTCAACAATCATTACCCATTAATTTAAACCTTTCATGATTAATCAAGAAAGCGGTTTGAGACAACAGCTCAAACATAAACATCATGACGGTAACTGACTATTACACATATTCTGCAGCAAAATAGCCACCTATCTATACTTCCAATACACAAAATTCTCCTTTATCTTCCCTAGCGAAATATGCTATAATACGAAGTCTTAAACTCACACCTTCCTCCAGCCCCTACATGCTGCTAAATTCTTCCATGTGCACTACCAGGAGCTTAATTGCTTTTGAATTTTGGAATTGTGAGATGACCTTCCACCTTTGTCCTTGTAAGAATTTCTAGAAGCAATGGTCTTCCCTCCTCTATGAACAGCAGCAATTGTTCGCCGTCTCTGCTTGTTCAGGCGCTTTACCAACTCAGCATCATTCGCATTCTCTTCACTTTCATCCTGCACCAGGTGGAAAAGAAACTCTCATTACTGAAGCTAACAAGAAAGAGCAATAAACAACGATAAGTGATGACTATGGAAAAACTTCTTAAAAAAACTTAACTCACTTTTCATTTTCGATAAACTACAGATGACTCATTGATAAACATATGTGAAAAAGCACCAAACACAACAATTAGTAAACACTATACTAGTCCATTATCCCCTCGAAAAAACAGTTGACAGCAACACAATTACTGAAGCTAAAATCGCATGTATTTATCAGCAAAATTTTCGAGAAGCAAATTTCCGAATAGCTCATTTTTGTAAGTTCAAACAAGACCAAATTCTGAGCTGCTAAATTCAAAGACCTAGAAACTTACTTGAATTAGCCATTCCATCAGGCGCCATTAAATGGGATTTTAAAGGAGAACATAGAGAGATAAGTTCATTTCGCAGATAGCTGGCATCTTTCAAAGCTTATTCATCATCGTTGTCTATGAAATTTGTCACAAGTACAGAGACTAAACACTTGAGTATAGTCAGAGGTTCTCAAACAAGGAACCCAAGCCCAAAAACTATCAAAATGGGCCTGAGCATCATAGAACACAACAAAGGTAGATCGAACTTCAAGATATAAGCCAGAATGTCTTCAATGCGATTCATATTACTCAACCTTCATGCTTATGTTGATAATCAAAAGTGATGCCATGCACTATTCAAGACTACATAGCTAGTGGGCGAAAGCCAGACCCAATGCCTAAAATATTTCACCATATATACTTACCTCATTGAAGTGTGCCTCACAACAAGGTTCGCTGAGTTGTCCTTCACAGCTCTGTCTGTTTTCTTTGATTTCCTCCTCATTTCCTTCTACAATGTGCCCTGGCTGGTCATACAAATAGCAAGATTAGGATATAATACTGAGTGAGTAAGCATATTAGACTTTAAAATAAATTTTAAGGTGGATCTTAGCTGACTGCCAGAAAATTAATACTGCATCCTCCAGTTAACCATCTGGGAAACAAACTAGGAAATTCTCATAAACGAATATATAAAACATGATTTCATCTTTTCCGGTGAAAAGTCACTCAAGTACTCCAATAGTCTTAAAAGATCTGCTCAGTTTTTGAAAATAAAGCACAGCAAACAACATAGTAAAAAGAGGAAATCTCATGCCCTGATGTTATAGGCTTCACAAAGTTTCAGCAATGTTGATTTTCAGGCCTATCACAACAAATGCTCTGATACTAGTACCTGATCCAACAGATGCAAAATGTCAACATCTCTCATGATTGTTTCATCCATTCCAGCACTATCTTCTTCGTCATCAGAACATATATCCTGGTCCTTTTCTTCTTCGACGAACTATATCAAAGGAATCCAATAAGAGAAGGTTAATATCACATCATGGACAATGCACACTTACAATACTCAATCAATGACACGCTAGGGATGAACTTTCAATTAATGTGTCAACTAGTTGCACAAAATTCTCCAGGGCAAGATGTAATTGGTTCCAGAAAATTTGTATATGCTGTTTTCATTTACATTTCAGAATGCAGCAGCTTCAAAAACACGTTTGGAAACACACTGGAAATTATTTTACAACAAAGACAATGGAAAGCATGTTATGAACGAAAAAAGAGTTCAAAGCTGAAAATGACATTTTGGTGTATCCAGTATTTATTCATTCTAACAAAAGCACAGATCTTTGGAAGGAAAAAGAAAAATTCTATTTTACAGCTTTGATGGAATACAAGCATATACTCCCATTTTTCATCCCATTAGAGAATTTTCATTTTCATTCACATGTTTCCAAGAAAACAGAAAAAAAAAATTAAAATACTAGCTATAGTACTTCCACTTCCACTTCCAATCAAGGACCAAACATGCAAAGCCAGGAACCACAATGCAAGCAATTGGCTAGATATTATTTTGGCTTTCAGATGCAAGAGCATGAAGATGATCATGAGAAAAGAAGCTGACAGAAGCCAAGAATGACAAAGAGTAAAATCCATGGAAGGAATAAGACGAAAGAGTTATAGAGGATAGAATATTTTTCAAAAGACTTTTACCAACTAGACACTATCCTACATTGGGACTTGAAAATAGAAAAGACAACCAGATTAGCATATCTCTAATTAGTGTGTCAGGCTTACTGGTGTTGCGTTAGATTGATAGGCTAAGCACTTGCAAATCTAAACAAAATCGATCAACAGGCTTAGAAAGTTTCAGCATCAGGTAGAATTTCCAAAAACTGGGAACTAGACCTGTGTTATCCAGTTACAAATCCCAAGAATTGGAAGACTAAATAGGCACACTCCTAAGTGGTCCAAGCATGAACCAAAATAATCAATTATGGTCAGCCACTAGGTCTAACACCAAATTAAGCAGTTGGATAACACAATCTTAACGATTTGCAAATCATCGTCATAAAAGGTGAATTACTATACCTTGTCCATATCATCTTGCTCGTTTCCAGTAAACCCACTAGCAGCAAGTTCTTTGTCCAGAAAACCAACAGATTTGCTTATTGAATAAAAAAACAAGGTCTATAGCTTCCTTCTGAATCTTCCTCTGAATTATCAGGATTATCAATCTGCTCTTCAAGAGAGAGATTAAACCTGGTGGTAGATTGTCACAAGGAAAAATGGATCCATGATTGTGTTGAACAACTGAAAATGTGTTATATAATGCAGCATCTCACCCATAAAAACAAAAAGCGTCTATAGGAGCCATAAAAGTTTGAAAGCACGGACATCAAATTATCAAAAATAACACGATTCTACCAACAAGGAAATTGTAACATATTTTACTCACAGACAAAACAATTTTCACAAGACCAAACCTATGTCTCATTCAGATGAACAACTTTCAAAATCAGACAACCTGTTTTATTATGAACTCTTTAGTCCGGAAGAATTGTGGCCAAACAGAAAAATAAAACTGAGAGGATAAGTAATCTAAAAACATTCCCATTAAGAGGAAAGAGCAATAAATGCGGGGACAACGTTTCCATCAATAGGAAAAGAAGGACTCACAAATAATGCATATTGCGTTGGGCACTTTTGCAGGTAACTTGCCTACTATTATGGCAAAATATTTACTTTACCCAATCAAACATTTGATTTTTCTAACAATGGGGGAAAGAGACAGAATGTCAGAGCCTTCGAAGACAAGAATTCAACTTTCTTTCCCAACAAAAGACGTCTGACAAAAACTGCTTACTTTTTTCATCAAAGCACTTGAAAGTTGCGGAGTTCATAAGTTTCTCAAAACTAATTCCCTCAGTGAGCAATACACTATATAGTCATATATTTTTCCACCATCCTAGAAAAAAAGGGAGTGATGGCGAACAAGATGAAGAATGCTAACCCATTCATCACTCAAGATTGAAATAAGTACCAAAGGATGACGCATAAGTAGATCATCATTTTATATTTTTTGCATCATCTAAAAGGTCAAAAGTAAGACCACTTTTACAATTTGACGCAGTTTTAGAATGCACCAACCTCTTGCTGAAGAACTTAAATATGCAATCAACATCGCGATCGAAGTACCTGAAAAACAGAAAGTAGAAATTTAGCACTGAAAAGAAGAGTGACTAATGTATAAATTTGTACTGAACAGTTGAAGCTTGCAATATCACTTACATCTGTGCATTGTGATGTGATACCGAAACCATTTTGAGGAAAATCAATCATGGTAACTTTCTCCTCATCATCAATCTAATAATATGGTAGAAAATAATGTAAAATTGTTGAGAAAATTGCACTAAGGTTATCTCAGGTTCTAATAACTCATAAGCATGAAATCAAAGATATACAAAAAGATCTATTATAGAAACATCCCTATTACATTTCCTTGTATTAGCATGTGCGAGTGTGTGTCAAGTTATCCTCTCGTGTGGGTGTGTGTCCCCTAGCAACTCTAGCAATGATAAAAAAAGTAACTTGGGAGTTACCATGATATTGAATTCATTGAAATCACAGTGAATGAGGCCGTGTTCTGCCAGGCGAACAATGAGACCTAAAATCCTCTCGAAAACCACCTCTGGGCTTTGCAATTCGCGTACCTGCACACTGTAGAACATATATATCTCAACATTGAAAACAGCAACCTAGCCAGGAGTTGCATATCGAAGTGGTGGGTTTGGGGGTTGGAGGGGGAAGGTGATTTTCTTTATTTCTCAGATAATTCACAAGAAAAATGTCAAGTTACAGAAAAGAGGAAATCAGAGAAACCATTAGCTTCTATTCTCCAGTTAAAAAAGGGCATCTACATAAATTATACTTGTTCTCAGATTCTCCAATCCCTAGAGCTTGACTCTAGCAGCTATGGCCATAAAACATTCCAATCTATTTCACATTTTACAAAAATAGAACTATATTCTCTTCTGCTTCTGTAATGGGGTGGCATTCAATTTCCTGCTCCATCAGTTCTAGCTGCTTCTGTAAGCGGCTAGGACTTGCTACCTAATATTACAGATAGCTACAGATTCATTCTTGCAAGTGAGAAGCCTCACAATCATCACAACATGTTCAGGATTCTGGAGGAATATTAGGAAACAAAAGTTTCTTAGAAGCTCATCACAAAAGAACTTTTCAACAGCCAATGTACAATCTCTAGAAGGAAGTGCTGACGTGTAGGTTTTTACATGTGTCCTAAAGAGGCAGAATTAAATAATGAGGTAGCCTCTCTTCATTCTTCCAGAATTTTCTCACAGATAAAAAGTCATGGTTGACTACCCAAACGATCTTGAGTTTCAAAAAGAGATTGGGTAGAAGAGTCCTCTGTTCTTCACCCAAGGGAAATGGTCGAGATTTTTTGTTATACAAGAAAAGGGGCCTGGACATGCTAATGAGGGAGCACAATAGCACTCTTTGTGCAAACGAAATTACTTTTGAATTTTAAAAATCTTAGATCATCTCCCTAGAAGCATGGCCGAATTTTAATAATTTAAGTTCTACAAATCCTGATGATATCAAACTTACATAAATCCTGGAAGCAGGTGCAATGCCTCCTAATTGTTACAGAATAAAAAAGGTGAAAAAATCAAATCTTGCGATGACATCTCAAGAGGTCCAAATGCAAGAAGATATGTAGCAAGAAAACGAGGGTGAAAATTGTCAGTTAATTGTTTCTCCTATAACATTAAAAATGCTTTAAAAAAAAAGGAAAAGATAGCACAATTCCATTGTTATCTGAATGTTTCTTGGTCAACTTTGAAGGAAGAAGCTTCAACATTTAAATGTGATTCAAAGTAGATATATTAACAGTCGGATCAACAGAAGTGCATATCATATTATGATGTGACTTGATGATAGGCACATTCACAGCATCCTCCACTTTAAAACAAATGGAGGCTGCATGATCTGACCAAAAGTCAGCATTGTTTGGTTCCCTGCAACTGCCTAAGCTGGTTGCCTTCTCATTCCTTTCCCCACTTTATGGTCTCACCCATGTCGTTTGTATATGACAAAATAGGTCATTATGTCTCTTGGCAGTTGACAAGTCAAAACATATTTAAAGAGTAACTCTTAACTTTTTTATGTACCAACTTTGCAGAGAGTAAATTGTTCCCTTAAAGAACTGTAAAGTATAATTCCTGGAGGTTAATTGTCTCTAAAATTACACTGAAAAACAGTACATGTGAACCCTGACTTAATTAAGCGTCTAAAATGACATCCAAAGAAAAATCATGTATGAAAGAGTAACTATATTCATAAATGGTCCCTACCAAGTACAATGAATAAAAAGAACGTAAACAATAGGGGTTCTTACAGGATATCCATGGATGAGTGACATAACCACACAATGCCTATTACACTCCACAGCATTAGGGATTGGAAAACCATGCTCTTCCAATGCCTACAAAGTGAAGCAACTCCGTCGCAGTTCGGTGCAAATCATCAATCAAAAGGAAGAGCTAATGAATGCAGAGTAAAGCGAGGATATACCTTCATAAAAGAAAATTCTTTTAAGTGCACTTGACAAATAGAGCCAATTATAACTTCTTCGATGTCTCAAGTAATCACGCTTGGATTTAACTGCCCTAAAAGTTCTACCAGGTCTGTGTAGCTTCACAGCAAGGATGGAACCATCCTCCTTGGCAACCTCAGATATCTTGCAAAACATAGACCATCATTGCAAATTATTAGATTTCATTTCATCATATATAACCTAAAGTGTAGTGCAAGTCCTAGGGATCAAATTTCCATAAAGCAAAATCTGACAGAATTAACACGAAGGCAAAAACTTTGAAAACGATGTTACCAGACTCCTTCCGACCCCAATTTGACGACCACGGCAGTAAAAACTTCACGATTAACCATGGTCTTGATTGTAAGAAATTATAACCAAGGTAGGTGAGACGAAACCCATCATCTATGTCCAAAAAGAAGAAAAATAGAAACCATGTAACCCATGGGACAGAGTCTCGAGAGTTCTCAAATGGTTACTTACATTTGGAAGAGTCATGGTGTACCAATTTGTGTAGAAGCAAGTTCTTTTCAAAACTTTGTACGTACCACACCATGTCTGAAAGATGTTAAGAAATTTAAATGCCATGATATAGAAAAAAAAAAAACAATTATAAAAGAGTTTGGAGAGCACACTTGAGAGAAACGATGCGGTCCATAAACTCGGAAGTTGAACGATTTCATGCTGACAAAAAAGAAATATGTGATAGATCAGTAACATGTAATGGAATGAATAGAATTCTAACTATTGTGCCTTTCATGGATTTGCATCTCTTCTTTGTGGGCAATAAATTCTTTGAGAGCAAGCACAACATCAAGCTCTTCCTTGGAGTTTAGATTTCTGATTTTTCCCTTCGCTTTTAGGAACATGTTTTTATCCTATTGGTGTACCAGTTCAAGTGTAGGGTTACGATCCATTTTAGTATGTCCAGGAACAACTATTCTAGCTGGAACATTTGCATATGGAATATAAGACTTCATTACCTTAGCAGTATTGTAAATGCATTAGCAAGTCTATTGACCATAGCCTTGTAAATGGATTATGCATTGCACCTCATTTTCCTCGTTTTCCCACTCGGGGAGTCCTTAGGTCTAATTGAGATGCAATTTTTCTTATTCTATTCCATGAGAAAACCTTAATTATTTTTGCTTTGGAATAATGGAAGTTGTTAGTGTCCCAATTTATGGAAACATAATCTCATAAAAATGACAATCTGCGAATCTGGTAGTAAAAAGATTAGTAGTTTGGTTCAAGAACTTAATGATTGATGGGTGATTTAAACCCAATATAAATGCCCATATGGCGTTGGAGGACCCATTTTCATTCTTTTGTTGGTGTTAAAATACCTATACTGCACAACCAAATGTCAATGTAAATATGAAATATTTGGTTTCATAACCACAACCATTTGAATGGGAGATTGTAAAAAGACTAGCAATAGAGGCGCAATCTTATTAGGGCTGCCGCATGCAAAACAACATGACCCCATGCTGTATCGTTGAGATCGTTCTCAATAATAGAATGCGAGTAATGATTTAGATATGTTTCATGTCGCGACCAAATTTTTTTGGGTGTGAACCACCTAGGTTTGGCTAATGGATTGTTAAGCCTAGACTTAACTCGGCTCTCCCAAGCCCATACCACCCGCGACTTAAGTTTTAAGTTCTTAACATGCAATTGATTTTCAATTAGAGTCACTAACTAATCTATTTTTTTTGGTGGGTCGATTAAAAACCTAAGTAAAAAGTACGAGAGATTTACTTTACTTCTACGAACCAGAGATTATGAGTACGGGGACTTGATTATATTAGATTTTTCTAATACCCTTTCGGTATCATTCTTTTATTTTCAAAAAAATGTTTTTGCAGGCAGCTTAAATTGATTTTAAATCTATTTCCCTAACATGTAAGGTGATCATGCGGGTGCGCAAACCAGCAATTTATCACCCCAAGTAAAGTAATAAATAAATTGCAGGACTTACCTCATAGCAACGAAAGCATCTGCGTTGTTAGATCAGAATTCACATCAACAATATCTAATTTCTAATTAACGCACAATTTCTTTTTCTTTTTCTTTCACTTATTTAAGGAGAGTCATGCAATGTAATGCAATTTAACTTAATGACATGCAATTTCTAGCTAAATGGACCTAACCACAATCACTAAGTGATGATCAGAAGATAACCTGATATTGTATGGATATGTGCCTTACATAATGCCGTACTTGAGAAAAAGTGTCTACTTAGAAATATGGTATGTGTTAATGTACTATCAAACAAACAAACAAACATCTTCCTTTTTTCTTGGTATTTTTCATTTACATTTATGTTGACAACTTCAAGTGTCAAGTATCATAAAATTTGCATATTAGTTATAAAGTCAAATAAAATTTCAAAATAATAAATATTATATAATATTCATAAGCATTTTGTTGACACATTTTTTGACGATCTGGTCATTTATTTATTGTATAGAAAATTATGGGTCAATTTTATCATTGAAAAAAGTGTTAATTGCATATAGATTTAGGTGCATTTTTTTTTTGTAAAGATTTAGGTGCATTTTTTTTTTTTGTAAAGATTTAGGTGCATTTTTTTTTTTTAATTTGCATTTTTACATTTTATTAGACCGGTGGTGGATGGGTTCAAATGAATGGTTTTGAGCTTTAACTTGGTAGGCCGGATTAAGCCCCATGAAATGAGCAAATTGGCCCGAGCTCGTTTTATTTTAATGACAAAAATTACCTAAATTGAGATTTGAAATGATATTACGGTGGGATTTTTGAAATTTAAAAAAAATGGGTTGCAATCTTATTTTTTGGCGATAAAATTATTAAAAAGAATATTCAGGGAGATGAGAAAATTAAAAAGAATTTTGTGATCGGAGGTTATATGCAATCTCCTAGATGAAGTATTCCACGGAGATCACATTTTTTGCCTATAAAATGGGCCTTGTATGGCGAAGAATGGGTTTATTTTTTTCTCTTCGTCGAAGAAAAAGAGGAGTGAAAAGTCAAAAAAAGAAAGAAAGAGAGAGAGAGGAGACGTGAGCTATGTAGCACGGACACTCTCCGGAAACTTTCAAGTCGTGTCCAACACTCCGACACGTGTCCGACACGCTCCGACACATCCCGACATGCTCCGACACGCGGTCAACGAGTGTCGAAAAATCCGACACGTGGTCAACTCTCTCCGATACGCTCCAACACGCGAGTTCAGAATTCCGACACGTGATTCCGACACGCACGGGGTCAATTTTAAAAATTTCTAATACTTGAGGGGTCAAAATATAAATATACAAAAAAGAAGTAATAAAATTGCTATAAATATACACGCATAAATGGTTAATTTTTTTTTTTTTCATTTTTTTATAATTGTTTTAGTTTTTTTAAAAGTCTTTACTATGAAAGAAGTAACAAAAAAATGCTATATATGATAAATAAATAAATATAAAAATATCATTTCAGCATTTTTCTTTAAACAATGTTTTTTTTTTTCCTCTAAGTTTTATGTATTATTGTAACAAATTAAAATAATGAATGATATTATTTAATATTTTTCGTAAATTAATTCTAGGCTATTTTTATTATTATTTATTTATGTATTTATGTATTTAATATATAATGTGTCGGAACGTGTCGAAATTCTCTATTTTTAAGAAAATGACGTGTCGCGTTGCCGTGTGGTCGTGCTTCGTGGCCGCGTGTCAAAGTCGCGTGTCCGTGTCGGTGTTACATAGACGTGAGTGCAGAGAGGGAGACAAAGTGAGAGGAGACGGGTGACGCGAGGTCAACGAGAGTAAAAAAAAAAAAAGAGAGAGAAAAACAAGTTCTGTTTGTCTTCTTCTCGCACGGACGCCGTGCTCGTTGGCCTCGTTGGCCATGCCCCCAGCCTCCATCCGCCACGCCTCGCCCGCTGTCCTCCGGCCGCCACTTCTCCTACGCTGCCATTGTTCGGTCTGCGGCCCCCACACCCGAGGCCGCCGCCGTTCGCTCATGACACCGGAGCTCCGCTGAGCATCCCTGCCATCACCCGCCGTCACCCCGATGACCGCGCCTCTACAACCGCCGTGCCTCACCTCGCGCTGCTGTGACGCTGCTTCCGTCCTTGCTCGCGCTAGCAGCGCCAGAGCCAGCCACAACGCCTGTGCTACCGTCCTCAACGCCTGCAACAGCTCGCTGCCGCGCCACCGTCGCGCGCTGTTGCCCGTCTCGTCGCCGAAGCTCCGTCCGCTCCAGCTCCTCTAATCACTCCGACGCGTGCCCAACGCCCGCACTACCTGCCCGCACACCTCCACCCACAGCATTGGCACCTCTTTCGCCTTGCCCTTCGCTATGCCTGCACCTCCACCATGAGCACCCGAGCACCTCCTGCACGCTACGCCGCACCTCCGCGATCCTTCGCCGGAGCTCCGACGCCGGCCACCCTCTCTCCGGCTATCCCATCAACGCGCTACCCCCCCCCTTAGTAGCTTATTTTGAATTTAATTTTTCACTTATTTTATGTTATCTTATCTTATTTTTTTAAAGTTTAGTTATTTAAATTGTAGCATTGGATGTCAACATTCATGAATCTTGTAGGCATTAATTGCACGGGTCTTGTCCAAAATTATTATAATTATTAATTTGATCCATAAGATGTTTGATCATTTTTTTAATCATATTAATTTTTGGGCATTTTGGTAGTATTTAATTGTTAAGTCATTATTGAAGTTATTAATTTGATCCATAAGATTTCGGATCAGATTTTTAATTATTTTGAACTTTATGTTGTGATGTTTTGGGTTAAAATAACCATTAATTTAACCCGTGAGACAACGGATTATTTTTCAATTATTTTAATTCTCATTAGATGAATATCTTGATTGTTTAGATATAGTTGCTTATCTTGAAAACACTAAAATTTAAAAATTTAAAATTTAAAATTTAAAAAAATCAAATCTTTGCATCAAGTGTGTTAGTAAATTAAGATTGCATTTTTTAGGATTGCACTTTAGATGATTTTTGGAATAAATTAGGATTGAATTTTTTTGATAAGACTCTTAAATAATGTTTGCACATTTAGATTATCTCATTTTTCTTTAAAAATAGTTTTCTAAGATAGAATAGGGTTTAAGTCAAGTTAACCCCAAAAACATATTAAAAAAAATTATTCATTTTTGAATAGTTTAATTAGGTTTTTTATTAATTCAATTTCAATAAAAATACAAAAATATTAGGTGCATGTCAATTAGTTTCATATTAGGTTCATTTAATTAGAAATAGCCTGTTAGTAAAATTAGGTCAAGTAGTTAAAGTGCATGTTTTAAATTCAAAATAAAAGAAAACCCAAAAAATTGTTTGCTTCGTGTGTTTATTTCTTTTGATGTGATTTATTTGATTCGTTGAGTGTTTAATAATAACCGAGCATCCATGTGATCACCCTATTGCATGATAGAAATTTAGGTTAAAATAAATTCATGTTGCCTGCAAAAATATTTTTGAAAATAAAAAGAATGGTACCGAAAGGGTATTAGAGAAAT